>JAQZBX010073149.1:0-14847 GCA_029593785.1 Cabassous unicinctus | reverse complement strand
TTGCAAAAGCAGATTCTGTTTCATGAACTCTCTTAGTTTCTGTTTATTTGTGAATATTTTAAACTCACTTTAATATTTGAAATACAATTTTGCCAGATAATAAATTCTCAGCTGGCAATGTTTCTCTTTTAGTATCCTAATTATATCATTCCACTGCCTTCTCTCCACCAAGGTTTCTGATGAGACATCAGCACTAAGCCTTTACTGGCCATCACTTATTATGTGTGATGTTTTTCTTCTCCCTTAATATTCTTGGAATTTTCTCATTATCTTTGAAGTTTGACATTCTGTGTAATACATGTCTTGGAGTAGGTCTATTCTGATTGGGATACATTTTGCTTCTAGACATTTTTTTCTTGAGAGTTGGGAAATTTTCAGCCATTATTTCTTCAAATACTCCCAACTGCTCTTTTTCGTTCTCTTCTTCTTCTGGAACTCCCTTGACAAGTATGTTGTTGTGCTTCATGTTATGATTCAACTCCCAGAGCCAATTTTTTCCATTCCTTTCTCTCTCTGTTATTTGCCTTCAATGTAAGCTGTTCTGTCTTCTTTCTTCTACCATTTTGAGTCAACTGGTATATGCTTCAAATGTGTTTTTTATCTCACCTATCATGTGTTCATTCCCATGATCTCTGTTAATCTTCCAGTTTTTCAAATTCTTCCTTGTGCTCACTCAGTGTCTTTCTGATGTCCTTTATCCCTTTACCCATATTGTCTTTCAACTCATTAATTTGATTTTGTAAACTTGTATGAATCTCATTCATTAGCTGTTTCAAATGCTTCATCTCATATGGGGTTTTGATATAGTCATTTGCTTGAGCCATTTCCTCCATTATCATAGCATGGCTTGTAATTTTTTTCCTGATATCTAGGCATCTGATTATGGTGGTCAATTTCCTCTGATGACTCAATTTTTCTCTTTCCTAGGTATTTAGTGGTGGGAGGCTCTGTGTCACTGCCATTCTTTGAATCTTGTTTCAACCTGTTGTAGGTCTTTCAGATTAACCCTGTAAGCTGCTCAAATCTGGGCCATGGGCCTACTAATCATTTGTAGACCACTTCCAAAGACGTTGTGGTAAGATGTTATAAAGGCTAGGAAAGCTTCTCTTAATTATTTACTTTTAATTTCCTCACATGCACTTCCTTGTTCCACCAGCAGATTTTGCTCTTTTATAGCCCTCTGAGTTCAAAGTCTGTTCAGAGTGTCTTCCTTGTATCACAGACTGCAACAATGTGACAAAGGTTCCTTTCTGGAAGCTATTCAGAGCCTTGAAATTCAAACTTTCTCAGAGTGTTCTACATTTGTTGATAGCTCCCACCATTTACCAGGATAGGAATAATTCCACTACCTTCTTCATCCTAAACAGTCCCAGTCAGTAAGGAGGGTAATTAAGAGGGTTGGATATCTTTAGTCTTTTGCAAAATTCCAGGACAAACAGTGATGTGTGCCCCTCCCATCCTGGAAGTACTCATTGGACACAACAGACCAAATCTGTTGGCTAAAAGCTGAGTCAGCCATAGGCTGCATCCTTCTCTTTCCTGTCTCCTGAAGAGGTAAATCCCTGCACCCTCTTCTGTATGTTGCCACCTGCCTGTGGCTGGAGAACTCAAAATTGTCTCTTCATAGGGTGGAGAATGAGTCCCAGATGCTGCAGCTGCATCTGCTACTCATATTTATCAATTGAGATTTTTCCTGTGCCTGTCTCACTTCTGAGTGGTGTACACTCTTCCCTTGGTGTGCTAAACCATGGAACACTTTTACCAGAACATTTCTAACTGTCTTCTAGCTATTTTTCTGGTAGAAACAGTGTCTTGTGTCTTCTAATCCACCATCTTCCCAGACGTTCAGGTTATATTTTTAGGTATCTGAATGAGGGGATTCATCATTTCTGCTGTACTGATTTTTAGTTGTTTTACTTTACTTCTCTTTCCATAATTGACACTACATACATTCCATTTGTTGATATGGATTGAAATTATATTACTATGAATATAAATCCATATATAAACATATATATCATAGATAACCTTATATATATCATATATCACACATCATATACCATGTTTTATAAATACATTGTGTATAAATCTAGATTATATAGTCCATATATTATATATTTGTATGTTCAATGTATTATATAATAATTATAAGATAAATTATATTGTATATAATTTTATATAATTATTTATAATATATAATTTAATACATAATGGAAAATTTACTATTGAAATACATTATGAATATATTTCCATATTTATTTTATATAAATTTATGTGCATGTATATATATATTTGTGCTTTATTCTATTCTTGTTCATGTCTCTGTGTGGATGGGAGATTTGTGGTGGGCAGGGAGTGAAAGAAATCTCTCACCCCAGGCATTTTGTTGATAGTAGAGACTATGCTGCAGTCAAGCTCAGCATCCACATGTTGCAAACGGATGGAAAGTTTAGGGTCATCAATCCAGTTCCTGGAGAAGACATGAGACCTGTGCTCATCTGCTCTCTGGTCTCCATGCCAAGGAACCTCTTGGATCTCATTTTTGTTGTAGAAAAGTTGACCTTGAAGAATAGAGGTTTATCTAATTGGCTGAGATCAAATTAAATAAACTTTAAGGAGCATTTGAAGATATCAAGACATGAAAATTGATATTTACATATATATATATATGTGTGTATACATTTGTGGTCTTCCTGTTACATACTATTGTATAACCAGTTTTCTTTCCTAATAGTATACCTTTAACTCATTTTATATCAATAATATAATTTTATATCAATAAATATCAGTTTAATATTTGCATCTGGTATATGCACATACTCATATATATAAATGTTATAACATATATAATGAACATCTTAATGAAGGACATTTATGTGACTTCTGACTTTTGATACTCCAAACATGATAGTATTTAAACTCCTTGGACATCATTTATGCACATATTACAGAGTAAGGTAATCTAAACTAAAATATTGCCAGAACACATCTCAGATATTTTGCCACAGTACCTTAGTGCATCGCCTGCTGTAGTGTGGGAGAAAATCTAATTCTTGAACAATTGCTAAAGTGGTTTTCATGTGAATTTTCATGATATACATGAAATGGCACTTTTCCGTTTGTATTTTAAAAACAATATTTCTAGGTAGCTCTATTATTAATTCTTTTTTTAGTTTATTTTTTTAAAGATACTTAGATTACACAAATTTTACACAAAAAATATAGGGAGAACCATATGTCCCATCCCCACAACTCTGACACACTCCCACATAAACAACCTTCTTTAGTGTGGCACATTCACTGCAGTTGATAAATGCATCCTGGGGCATTGCCATTGAGCACAGACATAGCTCACATTGCAGTTTACACTCTCACCCACACAATTAGGCAGGAAATGGGAACATATATAATGGCATATATCTGGCATTGCAATGCCATTCAGGATGATTCCCAAGGCTTGTAAAAACCCCCACATTAACCTGTATTTCCCTCTCCCTGCCTCCAGAGTTTCCAGTGGCCACTGCCTCCATATCAGTGCTGTAATTTCTTCCTTTGTTAGAATCACAAGTCTATAGTAGAATACCAGTAAGTCCACTCTAGTCCATAGCTCATTCCCCAATCCTGAGGATTCTGGGATGGTAATGTCCACTCCACTTCTAATTGAGAGGGGGCTTTGATCCCATACAGATGATGGATGGAACTCCCTTGCTTGCAGTTGTAGGCTCTGTCATTTCCTTGGTATGTTGTTTGTCAGTCCTCACCTCCTTGATAGTTTTCCTGGGTAAGTCCAATGACCTGGAGAATAGGTGTTGCAGCTCTGCTGAGTCTCAGGGCCCAGCTTGCACATGGAAAGCCAAAAGATTCAAGTTTCTTGGACATACAGCTACTAACTCTAGCACCAAGTATAGGTTCAAATAGAAAGGACAGATGAGCCATTTGTAGGGAAGCCAAACTCTGTCTAACTCTGTCACTCTCAGGAGCACAATCTCCAAAGTAAGGCCCAACGGCAAGGCACCAAACTATGTGCCCTGACTATAGGACTTCGGTGTCTCCAGAGACCTCAGGGACCCTATTATTTGGAGTAGTACCCACTTTGACAGTCTATGAGATCCTGCTGAGATGTGCATAAGCATTCCCTCTGGGATGACCTCCTGACAAACTTTGAAGTCTATTAGCCATATATACTCATTTGTCTTTACTTTTTCCCCCTTTTATTTGAGATCTTTTTCCAGTTGCATTGCTAGTTGGTGCTTGGTAGTAATCCCTCAGTGCCAGAGAGATTCATCCGGGTGTCATGTCCCATGCTGGGGGAAAGGTAATGCATTTATATGGTGATTTTGGCTTAGAGAGAGGCCACATTTGACCAACAAGGAGGCTTTCAGGAGGCAAATCTTAGGCACCCACGGGACTAGGCTAATTTTCAATTTCATGAGCAAAGGCTCACAAGCATAGTCATCTATATAAAGGGCCCACAAATGGACCATCCTCTTTCACCAATCATTGCCTCTGCACTACGGAGACTGTTGTTGCTCCATTAAAGAACATCGCAGAGCTCTCCAAGATAGAAATTAAATATTCTCTTGGTTATTGTGTGAATCTCCACCCACTGTGACAATGCCCTGTAAACATTTGAACACATTTATATATCTTATAGGTATGTCCAGGTGAACTTCCTCCCATGTATCCCCCATCACTGACACCCCACACCAGTGATCCTCCCCTGCCCCATTTGTAACCCTTCTGTGATCTAAAGCTTCTTCAAAAATGAAGCCAATAAAAATATAGGGCTTTTTAAAAAAATTATGCATTTTGTTTCTTATATTTAAACCCCTATAGTTTTATGTAACATTTATGTAATCTAAATCTTCTTTAAAAATAAAAAAAATAAAAATAAATTATACCAAAAAAAATGAGAGGTAAAATCAATGTCCTAACTAAACAGTGGGAGGTTCTTGAAAAAGAACACAAACTTTTCCCAAAGCAAGTAGAAAGAATGAAATATAAAGATCAGAGCAGAAATAAATAAAATTGAGAACAGAGAAACAAAAGAAAACTAACAAGACCAAAAGTTGGTTCTTCAAGAAGGTTAACAAAATTGACAAACCCTTAGCTAAACTGACAAAGAAAAAATAGATAGAAGATGCAAATAAATAAAATATGATAATGGGGACATTACTACTGACCTAGCAGAAATAAAAAAAGATCATTAGATGATACTATAAACAACTGTAAGCCAAAAAAACAGACAATGTAGATGAAATGGAAGAATTTCTTGGAACATATGAACAACCTACACTGATCCTAGAAAAAATTAGAACTCACCCAACCAATCACAGGTAAAGACATTGAAACAGTCATTAAGGAACAACCCCAAATTAATAGCCCAAGACTGTTGATTTCACAGGTGAGTTCTAAAAAACATTCAAAAAAGATTCATTACTAATGTTACTCAAGCTCTTCCAAAATTTTGAAAAAGAAGGAAGGCTACCATAGTCATTCTATGAAGCCAATATCACCCTAATCCCAATGTCAGATAAAGATATCATGAAAAAAGAAATTTACAAGCTTGTTTCCCGAATGAATGCAGATGCAGAAATCCTCAACAAAATACTTGCTAATCTAATCCAACAACACATTAAAAGAATTATTCATCATGATCTAGTGGGCTTTATATCAGGAATTCAAAGGTGGTTCAACACAAGAAAATCAATGTAATATACCACATGAATAAATCAAAGAAGAAAAATCACATTATTCTATCGATTGAGGCAGAAAAGGCATTTGACAAAACACAGCATCCTTTCTTGATAAAACTACTACAAAAGACAGGAACTGAAGGAAACTTTCTCAACATGACAAAGACCAAATATGAAAACTCCTCAGCTAACATTGTACTCAATGGTGAAAGATTGAAAGCTTTCCTGTTGATCTCAAGACCAACACAAGGATGCCCACTGTCACCACTGTTCTTTAATATAGTGCTAGATGTTCTAGCTAGAGCAATCAGGCAAGAAAAAGGTATAAAAGACATCCAATATGGAAAGGAAGATATAAAACATTCTTGATCCACAGATGATATGATCTTATGCCTAGAAAGTCCCAAAAAATCTACAAAAAAGATGCTAGAAATTACAAATGATTTCAGTAGTGTGTCATGATACAAGATCAATATGCAAAAATAAGAGGTGTTTCTATACACTAGTGTATTAGTCAGCCAAAGGGGTGCTAATGTGAAATACCAAAAATGGGTTGGTCTTTATAAAGGGTATTTATTTGGGGTAGAAGTCCACAGATACCAGGCCATAAAGCATTAAGTTTCTTCTCTCACCACAGTCCATTGCCACGTGTTAGAGCAAGACAGCTGCCGGCGTTTGCCAGGGTTCAGGCTTCTTGGGTTTCTCTCTTCCCTGGGCTGCGTTTCTCTCCTGGTTTAGCTCCTGTTTCCTCCACAAGGTCAGCGGTAGACAATCAGGCGAACGGCTTGCTTCTCTTCTCCTGGGGCCTTCTTTCCAACATCAAACTGCTTCTCAAAAGACTGCTGCTTCTCTGTCCTTTGCCTTGCCTTTTATATTCGATTACCCACCCACCAAGGGGTGGGGCTCAACACCCAACTGACGTGGCTCAATCAACGCCCCAATCATAACTCAATCATGCCCAGATTAACAGATCAGTTTACAAGCATGATCCAATTATATTTTCGGAATTCATAATTACATTAAACTACCCAACTGCAACAACTAGTAATGCACAATCTGAGGAGGAAGTCAGGAAAAAATTCCATTTACAATAACAAATAAAAAGATCAAATATTTAGGGATAAGCCCAAACAAGGATTTAAAGTAATTGTATTCAGAAAATTACAGTGCATTGCTAAAATAAATTTTTAAAAAGCCTAAATAATTGGAAGAACATTCCATGCTCATGGTTTAGAAGACTAAATATCATTAAGATATCAATTCTATCCAAATTGATATACAGATTCAATGGTATCTTGATAAAAATTTCAATAGAATTTTTTAAACAAATGGAAATACAATTATCACATTTATTTGGAATTGTAAGGTGCCCCAAATAGCCAAAAACATTTTAAAAAGGAAAAGTGAAGTTGGAGGACTTTCTCTTCCGGACTTTAAATCATATTACCTAGCTACAGTGGTAAAAATAGCATTGCACTGGCATAAATATAGACACATAGATCAATGGAAATGAATTCATGATTCAGAAACAGACCCTAATAACTATGCTCAAGTGATTTTTTTATATATTTTTTGTCACATAACATTTTATTCTATTTACTAGAAGTTGCGGGCTTACAGAAAAATTGTGGACTAAAGAAAGAGTCCCACACATCACCCACCATCAACATCTTGTGCTGATGTGTAACATTTGTTATAATTAAAGACAGCACATTTTAATGACTGAACTAACTATAGTCCATAGTTTACCTTCATGTTCACTGTTTGTGTAGTGAAGTTCCATGCATTTTTGAAAATTTTTATTCTGATACTATACATATAGTCTAAGATTTTTACTATTAGTCACATTAAGATATATATATGTATATATATACACATCTAAATACATATATATATTTCATTACTATTAATTATATTCGGAATGTTGTGCTGCCATCAACTGTATCCATTACCAAAACATTTCCATAATTCCAAATATTAACCTTGAACATTTTAAGCCTTAATTTCCCATTCTCTATCCCCACACCATCCATTGGTACTAGATTCTGACTCTGTGAGTTTGCTTATTCAAATCAGTGAAATCATAAAATATTTTTCCTTTTGTGTCTGACATTTCCCAGAACATGTTTTCTTCAAAGTTTACCTATTTTGTCACATGTATGAGGACTTCATTCCTTTATTTTTTTTATTTTTTATTTTTATATTTTAAAAGACGCTTAGATCATATAAATGTTACACAAAAATTACAGGGATTCCCATGTTCCCCATCTCCCACACCTTCCATAACCTCCCACATAAACATCTTTCATTAGTGTGGCACATCACCTACAATGGATATACACATCCTGGGGCTTTGCCACTAAGCATGTACCATAGTTCACATTGTAGACCACACTCGCTCCCACACAGATCTGCATGTTATATGCTGATGTAAAATGACTTATATCTGTCATTGTAATGTCAATCAGGATAATTCCAAAGTCCTGAAATAAGCCCTGTATTACAACTGCTTTTCCCTCTCCCTGCCCTGAAAGCATCAAGTAGCCACTGGCTCCACCTCAATGTTGTACTTTCTTCTATTGCTTGAATCACAATATGTCTGCTGTGACCTAAAACTCCTTTAAAAATTAAATGAAAATTTGGGAGACACTGGGGAGTGAAAGGGGGAAGGTGCCACGTTACAGACGTTTTGTTTTTAGTGTTTTTTTAAAGTTTCCATGTATTTTATCCCTTACATTTAAACTTATCATTATTATTTCATTTTCCTATTAATTGTATTTGGCTATTATATGGGTTTCACCTTCAAGGAAGGTTTAGGACACAGAAGGGTTACAAGAGGGGCAGGAGAGAATCACTGTTGGGGGTTGTCAGGGATGGGGGTTTCATGGGAGGAAGTTCACCTGAATATACATAAAAGATACATAAAATTGTTCAAATGATCAAGGCGTGGGGCATGGTCACAGTGGGTGGAGAATCAGTCAATAAATGAAAGAATACTGAATTCCCAGTCTGGAGAGCTCTGCCACATTCTCCAAGGGAGCAGCAACAGTCCCCTAAGTACAGGGACAGTGTCTGGCAAAGGAGGATGATCCACTAAAGGGTTCCTGTTATTGATGATTAGCCTTACCAGTCTTGGCTCTTGTAATTGAAACTTGGCCTACTGTTATGGGGTGTCTAAGGGTTGCCACCTGAGAGCCTCCTTGTTGCTCAAATGTGGCCTCTCTCTAAGCCAAACTCAGCATATGAATGCATTACGTCCTGCCCAGTGTGGTACATGACTTCCGGGGATGAGCCTCCCTGGCAACGAGGGATTAATACCAAGTGCCAACTGGCAACACGACTGGAAAAAGACTTTGAATAAAAGGGGGAAAAGGTAAAGACAAATGAGTTCATATGTCTAAGAGACTTCAAAGAGAGTCAGAGGTCATCCCAGAGGTAACGCTTATGCACACCTCAGCAGGATCTCATAGAACACCAAAGTGGATATCACCCCAAACAGAGGGGCTTCTGAGGGCTCTGGAGACACCCAGGTCCTATATAAGTGGGGATAGCTCCAGAGATTGATGTCTTATCAGCGGGCTATACTTTGGAATCTGTGCTCCTGAGAGTGACAGAGTTGTACTCAAATAAGTCCTCCCTGCACATGGTCCATCAGTCCCTTCTATTCAAACCTTTATGTGGTGTTCAAGTGATTTTTGACAAGTCTGTCAAACACACCCAGCTGGGTAAGAACAGTCTACTCAGCAAATGATGCTGGGAGAACTGGATATCCATAGACAAAAGAAAGAAAGAGTAATCTTATTTCTCACCGTATACAAAAATTAACTCAAAATGGCTTAAAGTCCTAAATATAAAAGCCAGAACTGTAAAGCTCCTAGAAGAAAATGTAGGTAAACAACTTCAAGACCTGGTGGTAGTTGGGGCCTTTTAAATCTTACACTGAAAACATGAGCATTGAAAGAAAACATGGATAAATACAGCCTCCTCAAAAAAAAAAATACTTTGAATTCAAAGGAATTTGTCAAGAAGGTAAAAAAGCAGCCTACTCAATTGGAGAAAATATTTGGAAACCACATATCTGATAAGGGTTTGATTTCCATTCTCATAAAAAGATCATACAATTCAATGATAAAAGAGAAAGCAAATCAATTTTAAAATGGGCAAAAGTCTTAAATAGATATTTCTCCAAAGAGGAAATACAAAGGGCCAAAAGCACATGAAAAAATGTTCAATATCACTAGCTATTAGGGAAATGCAAATTAAAACGACAATGAGATATCATCTCATACCACATAGTAAGGCCTTAAAAACAAGCAAACAAACAAACAAAAAACCCCAGAAAATAATGGTGCTGTAGAGTATGTGGAGAAATAGAAACACTCCTTCACTTTTGGTGGGATTGTAAGATGGTGAAGTCTTTGTGGAAGACGGTCTGCTGATTCCTCAGGAAGCTAAATATAGATCATCATGATACAGCAATTCCTCTACTAGGAGTATATCCAGAAGACCTAAAAACTGTGACACGAACAGACATCTGCATACCAATGTTCATAGCGACACTATTCACAATTGTCAAAAGATGGAAAGAACACAAGTGTCCATCAAACAATGAATGGACAAACAAAATGCAGTATATACATAGAACGGAATACTATGCTACATTAAGAAGAAATGAAGCTGGGACACATATGATATCATGGATGAATCTTGAAGACATTATGCTAAGTGCAATAATCCAGACACAGAAGGACAAATGTTAAATGGTCTCACTAATATAAATGGGATATAACGAATAAACACATGAAGTAAAAACCTAGAGTATAGTTTATTAGGAAATAAGAAGAGGGCTGAGAAGGAGTATTGATGTTAATATATGCAGAAGTTTTAATTAATTTGACCTTAAATGTTTGGAAATGGGTAGCGTTGATGGTAACATTTTATAGTGAATAGCAGCTGGTTTATAAATGGGATTGTGGTTGGAAAGGGTAGTCTAGGGATGTAAATGTCAGTTGAAAGAAAGCTAGAGAATAATCTAAGGGCTGAGTAACACAGTGAACCTAGAGATGGATGAATATTGTGGATAATAGCACAAATTCAAAAACGTCCTTCTGTGAACTAGAGTGGATGTATATCACGATTGCAGGGAGGTGGGAATGTGGAAAACCAAGGGAAAATACAATTAATGTAACCAGTGGACTATAGTTAACAGCAATTCTATAATATTCTTGCATCAATGCCAAATATATACTGCGTTAATAATAGGGAGTATGGAAAAAAACTGCCAAACGTATGCTACGGACTATATTTAGTTGTAATAGTCTGATGATATTTTCTCATAATCTGGAACAAAAGTTCCAAAATGGTGTGGTGTCTTGATGCAGGGTTGTTGTATGGGAATTCTTCATATGTGCATGATTGTTTTGTAAGTTCACAACTTATATAATAAAAATATATTAGTAAATATATATTCTAATAAAATTTTATTTCTTTCACATATGGTCTACTCACAGGTTTAGCACTTAATTTGTATATTTAAGGTAATTTTCTGTGTATCTTTTTATTGATTACTAGTCTAATGTTATTTTAGTCAGAGAACACACATGTATGACTTTATGGTTATGAAGCTTATATAGTAGCCTTTTTTAATTAGAGAAATTGTGGGTTTACAGAAAAAACCATATATAAAATACAGGGTTCCCATACACCAGGCCACCAATAAAAATATGCAATGGTATAGAACATTTGTTACAATTAATAATAGTACAATTTTGTAAATATACTATTATTTAAAATTTGTATTAGAGAAGTTATGGGTTTACACGCCAATTATGCAAAAAATACAAGATTCCCATTAACCACGCCACCAACCAAAACTTGCATTGGTGTGGAACCTTTGTTACAACTGATGATAGCACACTTTTATAATTGTAGCAAAACTATAAAGTCCATGGTTTAACTTAGGTTCTGCTGTTTGTTCAGTGTATTTCTATGGATTTTTTAAAAAACATTCATTCTGTAGCCATTTACACAATCTAACTTTTCCCCTTTTAGTCATGTTCACATATGTGTTTCAGTGCTCTTATTTGCATTCACAATGGCGTGCTACCTTCAGCATCATCCATTGCCAAACATTTCCATCATTCCAAATAGGAACTCTGCACATTTTTTCTTTTTTAAAGATTTTATTTATTTTATTTATTTATCCCCCCCTTGCTGCTTGTGCTGCTGTGTCCATTCGCTGCGTGTCTTCTCTGTGTCTGCTTATCTCCCCCTTGCTGTGAGGTCTTGCCGCATCAGCCCACGATGCCGCGTGAGCCAGCCTGCCCTCACAAGGAGGCCTGGGGACGCGAACCCAGGCCTCCCATATGGTAAACAGGGGCTCTATCCACTGAGCCACACCCGCTTCCCATCAAGTATTATAAATACAAAATTCCTACATAAACTATTAGGAGATGGAATCCATGAACGTATTAAAAAAATACTTAATAAAAATCAACAATTCTTTTTTTAAAAATCCAACAATTTAGGTAAAGTTGGATACATTCTTACAAGTTAAAATATATCCCAGCCCCAAAACCAGTATCATGCTTAACAGTAAAACACTAGAGTCATTCCAATTAATGTCAGGAACACAACAAGGATGTCCACCATCCCCACGATGATTTAATATTGTACTAGCCAATGACTTCAGACAAGCGAAAAAATAGAATATTGGAAATTAGATGAACCATCACTATTTTCTGACAATCTTGATTGTACACTTAGAAAATCCAAAACACTCCAAGTAATAAGAAAATCTGGCAAATTAATAGGATATAAAATTTAGAAATCCATAGTCTTCATGTTGTAACGCGAAAATTTTTGTGTGCTGCCTCCACATCCACATTACTTAAGCTAAGCCACTTGCCTGGCACCACACTGACATTTGGCCTAGTTTACAAGCAGCTTTCCAGTCCTGGGGCATAAACTCCCCAGAGCCCAAACCTGTATCTGTGGCCACCACCCGCACACCCACTCAAAACTCACGGCTGGTTCTAAATAATAAGCTCACCATCTCCACGACTCTCAGACCCCATTGCTTCACCTTTTTCCGGATGTTTGCTTTAACCAATCCCTGCTCCTGCAGATAATCTACTAAACTCCACCCCTACACCACAATGAAGGCACAAGTCCACAGGTCCCTCTTGCTCTGCTTGTGTGTCCCCCACCTGCTGGCTGGGCCTCCCAAGCCAACTGCACTTCATGTCCACTCCTCCTGGGACCACTCTTTCTCTCTAGGACCATCTTTTCTCATGCATTATGACCTCAGTTTCTTATTGTGTTGCAGGTGACCTCCATCAGATGCAAATTTAAAATCCAACTTAACTAATTCAAGACACTTCAAAAGTGAAAAGAACAATTTGCTAGAAGATATAATGGAAGGAAGCACCCATTTATAATAGTAAAAGGAAAAAAAGGTAAAATACCTAGGAATAAACTCAACGAGAAATATATCAAAGCTATATGAAGAAAACTTTAAAAAGCTTTAAAAAGTTGATTAGGCTGTGGGCAAACAGGCATTCTCATCATATATTGCTGGAGGGAGCAGAAATTTAACCTAGACATATGAAGGGCAATCTGAAAATACCATTCCAAATTGCAAATGCATTTACCCTTTGAGCCACCAATTTCACTTCTGGAAGTATTTCCTACAGATATACTTGCACACATATGAAATTATAAGACAAAATGCATTCATTGACTCATGGTTGCAACAGCTGAAGATCAAAAACAATCTCTCCAACAAAAGGAGGATGTTTAATTTATGGAAATTCATACACATATGAAACAATACTACACAGCTGTATAAAGTATGGCAAAGCTTTCTATGTTTTGATAAGGAAGGTCTCCAAAATATATTTTAGGTTGAAAAGCAAGGGGCAGAACAGTATGTAGAGCACTCTACTTTTCCTTTTGTGTAAAAAGGAAAGAAAACAAGGATATGAACTATTTGAAAATGAAAATTGCATTAAAAACTTCTTTAAGAACACAAACAGAGGCCAGTACTGGGCATGAGGGTCAGCTGAGCAGATGGGAGACAAAGTTGGGTGGGAGTCTATGCACTGTTTCCCTGGAGATTACTTTTTATTCAAGCCAACATAATATCTAATCACAAATTAGACTAAAACAAAATGTTGTTAGTGGCATTATAAATCATAAAACCATAATAGTAGTTAGGTTAAGATATGTCAGGCTGCAGTAACCAACCTGAAATTTCAGTGGCCCCTCCTAACAAAATGTCTTCCTCCCTCACATTCCACTTTCACCTTGGGTTAACTGATAGGGGGCTCTATTTTACTTTGTTCTTCCGCCAGCACCCAGGTTGCTAGAGCAACACTGCCAGTCCCCGGAGGATCTTGCACTGGCCATTAAAATATTCAGCCCAGAAATGATGGGTGTCATTTCTGACCCCCACTCCTTGGGCTAAAACTAGTCACATGGCCCCATACTGCCAGAAAAGGGCTGTGAGGAGAGCAGGACCACACACACACTGTTCAGTCCCAGCAGTGACTGTCACGGCCATTTTGGAGAACGATTTACAATATGATTTAAAAATACAGGTCATTTAAAAAGTCCGTAGACTTTGACCTGGTAATTCACTTCTTGGAATCTAGTCTAAGGAAATATCCTCAGTCCAGTAAATAAATGGGTAGATGTTGAGTGCCTTGATATAACACTAAAGACAGAGTGAACTGTGCCCTGCTGCTTTCAGAGGCAGTTAAATGCCCCATCACCTCCCCCTCTCAAAATAAAACATTATAAATGAGTTGTAAACCAAAAGGCTAGCAAACCCAAATGCAAACACATTGTTTAGCTTTTAATGACTGGAGCACTGATCAGCTCCCTTCTGCACTACATTGTGAAATTCTAATTGAAGACCTTGTGAAATAAAATAATGTAAGACGTTTCTATTAATGGTTTCATCGCAGGCTTTGGGCTAGGTGCTGCCCCATAATTTTAACACAGGTTCATTTCATTTCAATTTCAGGAGCAATAGATGTCTTCATTTACCAGCTCTTCCGTAACAATGGAAAGTAGATAACTGCAATAGGTGAAAATATATTTAAAACAAAAAAGGAGCCTAATCTCACTATAATTTAAGGAATATATA
>JAQZBX010073148.1:0-14968 GCA_029593785.1 Cabassous unicinctus | reverse complement strand
TCCCCCTTGCTGCTTGTGTTTGCTGTGTCCATTCGCTGTGTGTTTCTTCTGTGTCTGCTTATCTCCCCCTTGCTGTGAGGTCCCGCTGCATCAGCCCACCGCGCCGCGCGGGCCGGCCTTCCCTCACAAGGAGGCCCCGGGAAGTGAACCTGGGGCCTCCCATATGGTAAACGGGAGCTCTATTGATTGAGCCACACCCGCTTCCCTGTGCATTGCATTTTAATGTGTGTATTAGTCATCTGGCGATGCAAAGTACCAGAACTCTGTTGGCTTTTATAATTTTTATAAAGGGTATTTATTTGGGGTAGAAGCTTACAGTCACAAGGCCCTAAAGAGTCCAACTCAAGGTACCATAAGAGGTGCTTTCTCACCCAAATTGAGAAGCAAGATTGCGGGCTCCGTATTTGAGAGTTGAGAGTTCAGCCTTTTTTCTTCCTCTTAAGGCTCCATGGTCCCAGCTTTTTCCAATCCCAGCTGTAGGCTGGCATAAGGCTCTTCTCCCTCCCTGGGGCTTGTTTCTTTCTGGGCTCCAAGATATGTCCCCTAATTATCTTGTGACTGCATAGTGCTTGGCACAACACTGACTTAGTTTTTATGAGCTACGTGCACTGATGAAATTAAGGGCCTATTTTTCCTTGTGGGACTTGAAATCTTTCTTGTCACGGTGATGCTTAATATCAAACAAATGCATTTATTCAAGTAAGCAACAATGATCTTGAAAAAGACCCACTCTGCTCATATGTAACCCATAGTTATTTTCTTTATATTACCCAGGCAATTAACTTTATCACTGTTTGACCGGCTTTTGGTTCTTCCTCTTTAAGAGTGAGCTGTGTTTCGTATTCCTTTGTGTCAAGATTTGACAGAAAAGTTCTCTAAAACTGTCCTCATACATCAAATTTTTTGCTGGTGTTCCATCTAGCATAATATTTTGACTTAGTACATCCTATGAAGCTTTCACAAAGGTACTACAAAGTGGACCTGGAATGTTCTGCCACTATTAACAGTTTCCCAGAGATAATAGACTACTCAGTCTCATCAGACTTTTGGTTGCTGTCTCAAGAATTTTAAATGTGATTTCTCTCATCTAAAACATTTTATCCTGAGACATTTGTTTACCACCATACCTCAGGCTAACAACTCTTGGTGGTATGCACTGTTCTCTTTTACAGTCTTTTTGGAATTAACTTCTATATTTCTGTTTCTTGAGAATCTTGCTTTAGAAGTTGAACTCTTTTCTAGTATAATTGCCATTTTCAGTGCAATCTAAACTTTGAATGCTCACCCCTTTTCTAAGAGGTCAAGTTCATATTCCCAATGACCTTGTATATTAATGGATCTGGCTAACCCTTACATGCCGACAATAAGCTTAGAAACAGTTTATGTAAAAAAAAACCTGAATGTATCAGTTTGTGTAGGATAAAACAAAGCACAACTTTATAAGTCCATGTGTTTTATTGACCCCAATAAAATATTTCTTTCTAAAATACATTTTTTTCCCCTGGAGCCTTAGAAATGTATATTCTACATACTATCCCTGTATACCTTCAGTCCATTTCATCAGAGTGAATCCTTTAAAATTTTTAAAATAAAATATACATCTCTGTGTAATTTTTAAAAGTACAGTGCTACACACAATTAAAAGATGATAAAAGTGTTAGGTATTGAGGGTTTGCAGTTACATGCTTTGAAAGCATAAAGTACCTCAAGTAATATTTCTTATAGCTACCAAATTAGTAAACTAACCACGCTATCCTTACTCTCCTGACCCCTGGAAATCTCTCTGGTGCCTATTTATTTCTTTGTATCTATTTTAGGACAGGACCAGTAGCTTAATTTGGTTCAGGACTCCCAGAGTTCTATTTTGCAAATCCAGCCTGCCACTGCTAAATTACAAGATCATGTTGACTTAACTAAATGTGTGGGGTGTTGATATTTTTACTACTTTATCTACAGTAAATAATTTTAGTTATTAACATAAGATAACATATAAATACTTGATTATGATCCATTGAAGAGAGAGCAACCATTCTTGAGCTAGTCATAGTTATGGTTTTTTGTGGTTTTTTTTAAGGAGGTACTGGGAAATTGAACCCAGAACCTCATACATGGGAAGCAGGCACCCAACTGCTGAGCTATATCCGCTACCCCTAGGCATAGTTTTTAACTGTATTACCATTATTTCTTTGGAGAAGTCTTATGTGACAGCCTTAACTTATTTTGTAAGAAAGGCTTACGGTTTCTTGGGTGACTAAAACTTCTGTTCTTTTTTCAGATTTACTAACTTAACATTGATGTCATTTAAGGTCTCGTTCAACCCTTGGACATTCCAGATCTCATTGGAGCCAAGGTTCAAGTTCTCATACAGGTCGACCACAGGAGCCACGGAACCGCAGTAGAATTTCTACTGTTATACAGCCCTTAAGGCAAAGTGCAGCAGAAGTTGTGGACCTTACCGTTGATGAAGATGGTAGGTTGGAGTAGTAAAAATAAAATTATTAAGGGAATTTGTCAAAATGAAATGTCTTAATATGTTAGAAACTCCTATTGCTTTTTATTTAGCAATGTATTATTAAACTATAGAGAAGTTGTCAATTTTTATAATCTTACTTTTGATTTTATATAAGTAACCTCAGTGTGAAAATTGTTCCTGAAATTCTTTATGTATTTGATGTTGTCTCAGAAAAAGAGTTTTACAGGTGGTAGTTTGATCAATCCTCAGATTTACCTATAAATTTCTTTTGTAATATTATCATACTTTAACTTTGCTATGGAAAATAGAAGAAAACAGTACTTTTAAAATACAGGTAACAGAAAGTAATCTAACTGAATTTAAAATTGTAATAGTGGTTTTTTGAAATGTTTCTAACTTTACTTCCCCCCACTCCATATAATAAACTTTATTTATAGAGAAGTTTTAGACTGTATAAAAGTTGTATCGAAAGTATAGAAGATGCCATATACCCACCATCTCCCCCTACCACATTTTCCCCTGTGAATAACATCTTATGTCATTGTGGTATTTGTTATACTTGAACAAATATTAAAGCATTGCTACAAACCAAGGTCTGTAGTTTACAATATGGTTTACACTTTTGACTGTACAGTTTTGTAGGATTTGACAAAATGTATAATGGCCTGTATCCAACATTGCAATATCATGCAGAAAATTCCAGTGCCCTAAAAATGCCCTATGTTCCACCTATTCTTTCCTCTCCCTTCCCACAGAACTTTGGTAACCACTATCTTTATATCAATGTTACAAGTTCTTCTACTACAACAATAATCAGAAGTCTGCTTTGGTCCATTGTTGTATTCCCCCTTAAGTTTGTTCATTCCTCAAGCTCTAACTTTACTTGTAAACATTATGTTATCCTATAATGTAATATCACTAATAACTTTTTGGGCTGCTCGGCTTTTATTTGTATGTTGTTTTGGCTCACAGCTACATCCAAGTAACTGAGGAAATAAAGCTAGAATTGGAAAACAGAGTTTAGGGGAAGTGGTAGAATATATTTTTATACATGTGAATTTTCCCATATATTGAGAATTATCTTGGTATTATTAGTTATGAAATGATTACGCATAATTTCCCTAAAGGAACATGGAAAACATCTGTAAAAGTTTGTTATCTTTGGGAATTAGCTGTAAGTTTAGGTTAAAGAGTGTATCCGGTAGGTGGAGTTGTATCAGGTAGGAGTTGAAAGAGAGTTGATAGGTGGAAAGAGTGGGAGGCCCTGTGCAATCAGCTTCTATATGGGCTGTTTACAATTTGAATAATCATAACTTTCAGAGTATTAGTATTTTGCAGTTAAAATGTTTATGAAGAGTGGAGTATATCAGCTGGAGCACTTAGGACATGGCAGAGTTTTCTGGCCCAGCCAAGCTGCTCCTGTTGCTGGACTCACAGGAGTAGGCCAAGTTTCAGGAGCAGGTGGTGCAGATCCACCGGTGTGTGACCCAGCAAGAGAAACTTACTACTGGAGTAATCTATTTGGGTCACAAACCTTGAGGCCTTTTCAAACCCCAGCTCCATGCATATTTCTCCCAGTTTGGCACTCTTACACGACTCAGACTACCTAGAAGTAAAAAGAGTGGAACCAGCAAAGCCTATATGTTTGTGGAAATTTGAGTCCGATGATGTTGCCAAGATAGTTACTGAAACATGAATAACTACCTTTTTGGTGAAAGGCTCTTGAAGTCTGTTTATGCCATCTGAAAAAGTACATGAAGAACTTTTCAAAGACTGGGATGTTCCATTTGTAAAGCCATTACATCCAGCAGTGAAATTGTATATTAAAAAAGGGACATTTAGAGAAAAGCTACAGAAGGAGAAGTGATTTAAAAACAAAGAAAAATTATTCAGGAGGAAAATAGCTCAAAAAGGAATAAAGTATAATTTTTCTTCATTGATTTTATGGAAAGAGAAAAAAAGAAATGCTTCAAACACTGATCTTCAGAACTCTACGACGTTTCAGGAACTCCAAACATTCCTAATAGTGCTTTGGACAGCTAGGGCCCACACTAGTTTGCACACTAACGTTTTTGGAGAGGTGAAAATCTAAAGTGGCTGAAATGATTGATGATGATGATGATAATGAAATAGTTTTGAACAGCCCATATCTGGTGCAAAAGAAGAAACACAAGAGACTCAAATACCTACACATTCAGGGGGAAAAAGACGAAAAACAGTCAGTGATTGTGAATGTATTATGCGTAATGTTTTTTTGAAAAAGGTGATTTTGTTATTAGGGCTGATTCTTTAAATTTTACTAGGTGCAATGAAATGCAACTATTGGCAATATTTTCAGAGGAAAAACATACTGTTGGTTCAAGTAGATAAAGCAATGAGTAGTTTTGGCTTGCCTACTCTTGTTGAAGTATAGGGGTGCATACCAATTCATAGCAGCTGGGTTCACACGGCCTCTTTGTCCTGTTAGATGTTTCTGGTTTCCTTTGCAGATTTCTTAGCTGTCCCTAGTTATTCTTCCTAGATAGAATGGTCCCCATTAACTGCAGCTTTAAGTATAAGCTGCAGCCTTTGTTGTAACCACCAAATAAAGACCACCAATCTTGCTTTCCATCTACATAGTTCTCTATGTTAGCTGGTGTACTTTTTTTTTTGATGCTACTATTTATAAAAGAATAAAATCTCAAAGGAGCAAGAGTGAACGAAAATAGGAATGAAGCATAGAAGAAGGGAGAGCCAACATGATATCAACCTGTCCAAAACTTGGTATCAAGAGAAACTGATTCTTTGATCAGAAGTGACCATCTTCTGAGAGATCATTTAGCCACTACATCTTGGGACCCTTCATCCAAGGGAAGGAAGGGGAAAAGAAGGCATCCATTGGCTCCTTTCTTGTGTTGATCATATAGTCTTCTTATGGGACATTAACTTCCCTGAACTTCTTCTGGGTTACGGGCAAATAGGCCCTAAGTGGCATCTTGTGCCTCATGTCACCAGGAAGCCTGGTAGCAAGACGTAAAGACGAGTGTTGTGCAGACACAATGGGAAGCACCATCAGGCTACACCTTAGCAAAGTAGATTGGAATCCAAGCAAAGGTATTTCCCGCAGTGATGGTTGAAACTGAACAAGTGGCCTCTCAGTGTCCTGGGGCCAAGTACCACAGATTAGGTGGCTTAAAACAACAAATTTTTTCTCTCACAATTGTGGAAGACAGAAATCTGAACTAAACTGTTGGTAGGGCTGTGCTTCCTCTGTAGGTTCTATGGAAGAATCTGTTTCATGACTTCCAGCTTCTGGTAGTTACCAGCAATCCTTTGTCATCACCTGGCATTTTCCCTGTGTGTCTGTTAATCTCTCCTCTTAGCAGGACACCGGTCACTGGATTTTGAGCCCACCCTAATGCAGTATGGACTGATCTTCATTTATCTAATTACCTCTGCAAAGACTGTATTTCCAGATAAGGAAATGGATTTTGGGGGTGACTATTCAACCTATTCAATTCAGGAGGGATGAGTAAATTGGCTGTTATTGTGTATCAAATTACCCCTGCCCCCAAAATAGCAGTTTAAAACAACATTTGTCTCAGTTTCTTGGGTTAGAAATCCAGAGGTGGCTTAACTAGGTGCCTCTGTCTCATGAGCTCTTATGAGTTTCAGACATGCTAGCCAGGGCTGCAGTCTCATCTAAAGACTTGGCTCGGGGAGCATCCACTTCTGAGTTCACTTACATCGTTGACAGTATCCAGTTCCTCACAATCTCATGGACTCCATTCTTCACTGGCTGTTGGCCAGAGGCTGCCCTCAGTTCCTAGCCTCTCTTACAACATGGAAGCTGGTTTAGTGAAAGAGGGTGCCCAATATGGAAACCACAATCTTTCCACGGCCTCACTACTTTTGCCGTGTTCTCACCACTTTTGCCGTGGTCTCACCACTTTTGCCGTGGTCTCACCACTTTTGCCGTGGTCTCACCACTTTTGCCGTGTTCTATTCGTGAGAAGCAAGTTACTAGATCCAGCCCACATTCAAGGAGAGGGACTCCCCAGGGGCGGAGTCCTGGGTGGCCATCTTGGAGGCAGCTGCCAAGAGAAGCGAAGTCAAGAGACTCTGAAGTGCTACCAGAGAATCAAAAAAGAGTGCATCATACCCACTTCATCCCGAGAGGGAATACTGACTTGTGGGCTGCTTGAACTGACCAGGTTCAAAGGCAGCAAGAGCAGAGGGGAGGAGTCAGCCAGTGGGGTTCATTCAGCTGAGATGACTTGGGTTCACAAGCTGTGGTTCTAGCCCGTTAATGTGGGCACAGGCTTTTTTGATCATTAGGTGAAGGCAATGAACTGTCTCCCCAGGAAGTAAACGTTTCTGCATACAATTCCAAGGGGTTCCCGAGGAGCCATGTCACTCTGCCACCTCTCAATCCCTGGCTTTTTCCAGGGGCACTGCCCTACCTGCTTAAGCCCACCTGGACTCTCTATTCTAAGTGGTTACACAGTCACCCCTGGGCATGGGGCTTCCCTACCAATATCAACTGGGTCTTCCCCAGTATATATTTAACTAATAAGGGTACTTAAAAGTTCAACATCAGATGGTTAAAATTGAAAGCTAAATTAAACTGCTGAGTGAGAACATAGTCCAAGTGTTAATGCAGATTCACTTTTATGTATATGATTCATTTTTACCAGTAATGTTAAATTAGTTTTTGATGGGCTAGCATAGGTTAATAACATTGTGTACCTGTTACGTCAGTGTGGAATTATATTGCACAATTCAAACAGTGACCAGCAAATACACTTCTTTGTTTGTAGGTGGGACTTGGGAGACTTGAAATAAAATAGGTTTTCACTTCAAGAAATTAAAAAAAAAAAAATGGTTTTGAAGAGATATTTTAGTCCCACTGTATTTCATTCAGTAATGTCCCACTTTTTATTTTGAAGCACTATAAATTATCTGTAAGACAGTGGATAATGTAATAGGGATTAAATAATAGATTACTCAGAGCTAGTCAAATAGGGTGGCTATTTTGGAAACTTTTGCATGTTTTCCCATGTGACATCTGCCAGCCAGTAAATAGGAGAAAGTGACAGAGAATAGCTTTTCCCCATTACAGTAAGTTCAGCCAGAATTTACACCTTTACTAAAAGTATGTCAATAGATACCCCTTCTTTCCCCACCTAGTTTCTCACAATGGAAAGTTTCTGTGTTACTAAAATCAAGTCCAAAACTTAAATGCATCAGTTAGACCAGTAGTCCTCAGCTGGGAACAGATTGGCCCATCAGGAGGCATTTGGCAATATTTAGAGACTCTTTTGCATCTTTTAATTGGTGGAGAGTGTTACTGGCATCTAATGGGTAGAGGCCAGGGATGCTGCTAAAAATCCTGAAATACACAAACAGCCCCCGCAATCCTGTCACTAAAATAATTATCCTGCCCCAAATGTCAATAGTGCCGAGATTGAGAAACATCATTTTAAACACTTGCAAATAAATAGTCCTCCCCCCCCTTTTTTTTCTTCTTCTACAAACAATTATATTTGTTTAAGCACCTGGAATACAGGAGTTCACATAGACTGAGAGGTACTGTTGTGCCTCAGGAATTAGCCTACCACACGGCATTGTATAGAATAGTCTATCTTTTTGTTCTTTATCACATTAAGAGAGTCCCTTCTTTTTAGATCTAATTGTTGTGGCTGTGCTCTGGACAGATCGTTCTCAATTCTGAACAGTCATTTTACAATCCAGTGTATGAAATACAATTAAGGTCTTCTTGAAATGTCATTGACTTTCTGCTATAAAAATTAATATTAAAAAGCACTGGTGAATATTAATGTTGGCAAAATCATTGCATTTAAAGAAAAGGATAAGGACAGATTAAAAACCACAGCTAGTGTTGATTAAGTAAGTATATGTTAGGGATTGTATGAAGGGCTTTATATATATGATCTCAGTTTATCCTAATAAGAGTTTTATGAAAAAATTTGTTACTTTCCCAGTTTCACACATGAGGACGTGGAGTGTGTTTAAGAAAAATATCCATGGCATACTGAAATCAGGATTGCTATCTAAGTAGTCTGAGTTTAGAATCTAGCTTGAATTAAAACACAACCCTTTGGGGAGCAGATGTAGCTCAAATGGTGGAGTGCCTGCTTCCCATGTATAAGTTCCCGGGTTCAATCCCCAATACCTCCTAAAAAACAAACAAACAAAAACAAAAACCAACTCTCATTGGGGAGCAGATGTAGTTCAGTGGTTGAGCGGCTGCTTCCCATGTACGAGGTCCTGGGTTCAATCCCTGGTACCTCCTAAAAAAGCAATAGCAGCAGCAAAAACATAACCCTTTACCTAAATTGTTTTTTTTTTTGAAATATTAAATATTTTGTATTTTGTAGAACCTACTGTAGTACCAACCACTTCTGCAAGAATGGAATCACAAACTACAAGCACTTCTATTAACAATTCAAATCCATCTACCTCTGAGCAGGCTTCTGATCCTGCTTCAGCTGTCACCAGTAGCCAACCTTCCACAATGTCAGAGACCTCAACTACTCTTACAAGCAATACTACCACTGCTACTTCTATAGGAGGTATGTGAAAAAAGGGACTTTCTGTCATTTCCTGTATTAAGAAAAATATTGTTATTTTAAACTTTTTACATATATTAGTAAGAGTGTATTCTTAGAATAAACTTCATGTGAACAATGTAGTCTTTATTAAAATTGAACTATGATTTCGTATTTGAGTTTGTGTGCTGTATGTGACCGAAGTATTACAGCTAAGCTTAAAAAGACTGGATTTTTAAAAATAAAAATAGTATTTTTAGTTCAAGAATTAAATGGCAATTTTGAACCTGTTAAATGAATATGTAAAAATTGATGAATGGTCAGAATTGAGGCATGATTCATCAATATTCACTTTCAGTTTAATTGCTTTGCTTGCTTTAGAGTGATGTATCTGTCACAAGTACATCTATTTCTGAGATAAATGGATACAGAGGTTTATTTAGGTAGCATAAAATTTTACCTGTGGTAAGCCTTTCTCATTGTGAAGAACCCTTCCTTCACATCATAAGCAACTGCTACAATCCTGAATTATTACTTAAATTTGGGCTTATTTGGGACTAGGATACTGTTTGCTATCTTGCAGATAGTTTGTCAGCGGCTTTCAGTGTCTGCTCAGAGGTGAACTTTTTCTTAATAAAGTCTGTATTTTTGTCCCTCTGTTAAATACACCTGTTTTCTGTGTTTTCTTCAACTTTTTAAAAAGATTTTTAGTGAATTTTGAGACTCAACCTGCTATATAAGTTAAATAGTAAGATTTTAATAAATCTGAAAAGTCTGAACTTTATGGGAAGATTGCTCTCCAGCTTTGATGTATCTTACTCTTTCTGATTTATCCCAGCTTTTATAACTGTTTTAAAATACTGGATACATTACTTGATATTTTTAGCTCAAGAACTAAATGGCGGTTTTGAACTTAAGTGAAAATGTAAAAATTGGTGAATGGTCAGAATTGACGCATGATTCATCCATATGTACACTTCCTGTTGAATTACTTTGCACATGTAGTTGCCTTCTTTTCTTGAACCTTTTCTGTATAGTGGTGTCATCTTTGATTCTTTTTTACTGCCTTTGTGTAACAGGTCTTTCATTTGACATTTAACTGGTTATAACACAATGTTTTCTACAATATGAGTCAAAAATGATTTAGTAAAAGGTTTTCACTAACCTTCACACGTGTTTAACTGTGTAATTCTGGACTCTGTACAATACATTTTCATTATAGATGATTTAAGTTTAATATGTTTGATAGCTGAGAAAGAATAAAGAATCATCATGAAGAAATGATAGATTTTAGTGTGGAACTTCTATTTCCTTAACTTAATTTCTTATTCTGGAGCAATAATATCAATCTTCCATGAACTTAGAAGTACTGTCAGTTTTCTGCATATAGTCCTGTTCTAATCTGTTTCATTCTTAGTCTGTACAGCTCTCTATACACTGTATCTCTGGTGGCTTTGTTGAGACTGCTGTCAACACAGGTTGTAGAAACAATCAGTGGAGACCCAGAAAAAGTCTTACATGCTAGATTTAGACTCATTTAAGTTGGTGTCTCAGGGAAATTCCTATTCTTTCTCTGTATTGGAATTAGCAGGTATTTACACATCTTTCTCACTGTGCTCAACACCCTCCACTTTCCTCTCAACAAAATAAACTTAAGCTAGCTTTCTCTCTCTCCTGGACAATGGCAAAGAGATCGGAACTTGCCAACTGCTTACTAACCTGGATACCATAGACCCTGTAGCTCGTAGACTGATCATGTCACTGTTAATAATGAAACCACCTTAAATTTTCTATCACATTTTGCTTTTAATATTATTTAATTCTTACGATAGCCTCATGACTAAATTGAGCAGATTGGAAAATTAGTTTTGGCTAGGTTAGGACTCCCTTTGATGGAAAACTGAAGGCAGAATTGAAAATCATTGCCAAAGAGATTTCTCAGAGCTATCTTAAATACTACCTTCTCTGAAAAAAAAAAAAATGTAATAAACTGTTTTAGTTTTCTAGGCTGCTTAATCAAATACCATGAAATGGTTCCGTTTAATCAGAGGGAATTTATTCACTCAGTTTTGAGGCCAGAAAAATGTCCAAATCAAGGTGTCATCAAGGTGATGCTTTCTTCCCAAAGAACAGCTGCCGGCAGTATTTGGCTCCTCTGTCACATGGCAGGGCCAATGGTGGCATCTGCTGGACTCTCCCTTTTCTTCTGTTTTGTTTTTTTTTTAATTTCAGTGTCTTGCTTCATGGTTTTCTCTTCCTTATGTTTGAATTCATTTCTTGTAGAAAGGATTCCAGTAATGGGATTAAGACTCATCTGGATTGAGGTGGGTCACACCTTAACTGAAGTAGCCTCATGAAAAGGTACTACTTAAAATGAGTTCAAACCCACAGGAATGGATTAGATTTATGAGCATGTTTTTCCTGGTGTCTGGGGTACATACAGCTTCATACCACACACTCCACCCTCTGGACTCCTAAAAGACATGTTCTTTCTATATGCAAAATGCATTAATTCCATCACAGTATACCCAGAAGTCTTAAGTCATTTCAGAAACAATGCTTAGAACAAAATCTCATCAAAATCAGTTATGGATGTCGTTGTTCCTGGGGAATAATTCCCCTCTGTTGACCTGTGAAATCTAGAGAACAAGTTATCTACTTCCAATATACAAAGGAGAGACAGGTATAGGTTAAACATTTCCATTCCAAAAGGGAGAAATTGGAAGGCAAACAGGGGTCACGCATCCCAAACAATTCCAAAACCCTGCAGGGCATACTCTATTAGATTTCAAGGCATGAAAATCATCTATGGACTGATGTTTTGTCTTCCATGCCTGATGGAGTGGCAGCCCCAACCCCTCCAAGTGCTTGCACCTCACCCATGTTCTTCCAAACACTGGGGCACAGGTTCCACCGTCATCAAGCATTGGGGTGATGGGTAGACTCTCTATAGTCCCTGGAGCATAGGTTCCACCCTCTGAGAACACTGGGGTGGCAGCACTCTTCCGGAACAACAGGTTGGAAGGCCTGCCCTCTCCAAATCTGGGGCAGCCTCACCTTTCCACATGGGTGGGCCCACTCTTTTGGCCTGAGAAGATATCTTTGTTCCATATCTCAGCTTCCATGATTCTACCCTTGAAATGATGTGTCGTTCAATCTGTGCCTTTTCAGTCCCTTTTAGTCCAGGCTTGGCAGCAGTTCTGTTCTTACAGATCTCACAGGAAAAAAACGGTTTTTACGTAGGGGTCCAAACCAACAGACAGTAGGACTTCTCACAGATTCTTCCTGGGTAACTGCACCTCCAATCCTGACTTGCATGGAAAATTGCTGACTCATTCCATGTTCAGTTAAATCCTTACATGGAGCACTATTCTCTGAAGATTCACTTTCTGGAAGCTCAGAATTTTCCAGACCATCAGTTTCTGGTTTCTTTGTGCCCAGGAGTTCAATTCTCAGTTTATCTGTTTCCTCTTGCATTTTACTATAAGCTGTAAGGAGAAACCAGGCAGCACTACCCATATTTAGTTTGGAAATCTCATCTAACTATCCAAGCTCATCACTTTTAAATTCTGCCTACCATGAGACTTCAGGATTCGATTTTGCCAAGTTTTCTGCCACTTAATTTTATTTAATTTTTTATTTTTTTTAGGAGGTTCGGGGATTGAACCCCCAGGTTCAATCTAGGCCTTTTCTATCAAGTGCCTCACAGTTCTTCCAGCCTTCATCCATTACCCAGTTCCAAAGCCATTTCCACATTTTTGGTATTTGCAATAGCATTCCACTCTCCTGGTACCAAAATCCATGTTAGTTTCCTAGGCTGCTTAAGTAAATACCATGATATGTGTTGGCTTTAACAATGGGAATTTATTAGCTTATTAGCTTACAGTTTTGAGGCTGAGAAAAATGTCTAAATCAAGGCATCAACAAGGTGATGCTTTTTTCCCGAAGACTGCTGGTGGGCCTTGGCAGCTCTGCCACATGGCTAGGCACATGTTGGCATCTGTTTGTCTCTCTTTTCTCTTCTAGATTTCCTTGATTTCAGCTTCTTGTTTCTGTGGCTTTCTCTCATGTCGGAATTCATCCCATATATAAAGGGCTCCAGTAATAGGATTAAGACCCATCCTGATTGAGATTGGGTCACACCTTAACTGAAATAGCCTCATGAAAAGGTCCTACCTAAAATGGGTTCTGGGGAGCAGATGTGGCTCAAGTGGTTGGGTACCTCCCTCCCACATGGGAGGTCCTGGGTTTGGTTCCCAGTGCCTCCCAAAGACAACGAGCTGACAAGCAAACAGACAAAACAAGCAGGGAGTGGATGTAGCTCAAGCGGTTGGGTACCTGCCTCCCATGTGGGACGTCCCGAGATAGGTTCCCAGTGCTTCCTAAAGAAGATGAACAGACACAACGAGCAGAGACAATGAACAGACAGATGAGGGAGCCATCTCAGGGTGGGAGAAATAAAATAAAATAGAATAAAATTTAAAATTAAAATAGCATGGCCCAACTACATATAAAAAACAAATGGGTTCACACCCACAGGAATTGATTAGATTTAGATTTAAGAACATATTTTTCTGGGGTACATACAGCTTCAAACCACCACACTAACATTCATTTCATTTATTGAGTGCATGTTCTTTGCCCAGCACTCTACTGAGTTATTTATATATTATTATTTAATCCTTAAGAACTCTTGATGTTGGCATTACCCTTCCCATTTCACAGGTGAAGAAATCTGTAAAGTTAAATATGTTGACCAAGGTTAATAATAATGTTTGAAGCAAGGATTTAAACTCTTCTCATTTATTCTTCTCTCTGAAGCTTTGTGTATCCTTATGCTTACATTCCCAACTTTATTTCATGATAATCTTAAAGCATCTTTTCTTAATTCAAAAAATTCAGAGTTCAAATTTAATCGCTTAAGTAGCAACTTCACTACAGTCCTTAATGGCCCTCTGCCTTACTGATGACCACTTTTTTTTTTTTTTTTTTTTTTTTTGTGGTACCAGTGGGTCAAGGATTGAACCCGGACCCGGGACCTTGTATATGGGAAGCCAGCACTCAACCAATGAGCTACATTGGCTTCCCTGAGTTGGGTTTTTCATTTGTTTTGTTTGTTGTTTGTTTTTGTGTTTTCAGGAGGCACTGGGAACTGAACCTGGGACCTCCCATGTGGGAGGCGGGTGCCCAACTGCTTGAGCCACATCCGCTCGCACTGATGACCATCTTTAAGATAGACTTGCTCATGTTGTACTTCTGTAGACCAAGAGAAACTCGTTCTAACCCAGATTGTTTCTCTATGTAAAAGATAGGAGTACATATGGATATTGAGACTGCATTAGAGACACTCAGTTCTGGCTTCACTTTTCTTCTTAGACCATGTAGACATCAATTCAACTGTTTTCCCACATCCTATCCTTACCTAACACCCTCTTGCATATTTCTAACTGTGAATGACTAATGCCATTTAGCTTTTCATCTAACTAAATCACCTAAACTGTGGTGGTAAAAATCACATAACCAAGCAAATTGGGGCCTCCATGCATTTATGTTATCTATACTTGGGCTTTGGGTAATAAATGACCAGAGTATTTTATATCCATATCTATGAAGAATATAGGTATATATCTATCCATTCCTATCCTCTTCCTCTAACTCTCTTTAACACCTTCCTGTTCCTTCTAATCCCTCTATTCCACCTCCTATCCTGTCTCATATCCTTGACTCTGCTTTTTTATTTTTTTAATTTTTATTTATTTATTTATTTTTATTTATTTATCCCCCCCTTGCTGCTTGTGCTGCTGTGTCCATTCACTGCGTGTCTTCTCTGTGTTTGCTTATCTCCCCCTTGCTGTGAGGTCTTGCTGCATCAGCCCACGGCGCCACGCGAGCCGGCCTGCCCTCACAAGGAGGCGCCGCCGGGAAGCGAACCCGGGGCCTCTCA
>JAQZBX010073147.1:0-14975 GCA_029593785.1 Cabassous unicinctus | reverse complement strand
AGGATGTGGAGGAATAGGAACCCTCATCCACTGCTGGTGGATTGTGTAATGGTCCAGCCAGTGTAGAGGACAGTTTGGTGGTTCCTCACAAAACTAACAACAGATCTTCTGTATGATCCAGCAATTTCACTGCTGGGTATATACCCAGAAGAATTGAAACCAAAGACATGAACAGATATATGTACACCAATGTTCATAGTGGCATTATTCACTATTGCCAGAAGTTGGAATCGACCCAAATGCCCATCAACAGATGAATGGATAAACAAAATGTGGTACATATATACAATGGAATATTACTCAGCTGTAAGAAGGAATACAGTGCTAACACAGGGGATAACATGGATGACTCTTGAGGACCTCATGTTGAGTGAAGCAAGCCAGGCATTGAAGGATAAACAGTACATGACCTCACTGATATGAATTAAGCAAATTGAGCAGACTCAGAGAACTATTGTCTGAAAGACAGGTTTACAGAAAATAGAAAAGGAGAAGAAGGTTGTAAGCCAACACCCATACATAATCTATGGTAAGGTGAAAGTGTGTAGTTGCGTATTGAAGGGATGTGACAGGAGAGTAGTGATATTATTGGGTTGGGTGGTGCATGTTTGACAGGTGAGTGGATTGGGGAGGGTGGGTTGGAAGGTCCAGGGAACTGGGAGGAGGTTTGAGAAAGACCAGGTGAACACTGGGGATTTGCAGGTATGTGATTCAAAGTACAAAGTTGGGAATGCTCTTATGGCAATATGACAAGGAACAGTTACTGGTTTAGGGTGTTGGATGGGAGGGGGTCATTTGGGACAGGGCGCACCTGGAGCAGGCTTCTAGGGAGTATGTGTTATCATTCTGTCATAATGTGTTGTATCAGTGGGTGGAGACCCACATAATGAGCAGGAAGCAGTTGGACTTCCATACTTGGGAGGACCAATTTTGTTCACAAATAGAGAGGTGGGAGTCTCTCGAGAGCATGGGTATTTCCTAATAGGGGAGGATAAACCAGTGTGTCAAGACCTCAGTGTTCTTGCAAGTAACTATGAATCTTGTCATTCAAGGAGTGAAGCCAGGAAGTCACCATGGGCCTCAAGGGGAGGAGGAGGGACAAATAGAATAGATGGAACAGGGGGTATTTAGAAGGCAATGGCAGTGTTCTACATGATCTTACAATGATGGACACAGGCCATGTTAGATATCATCAACATTTATAAAAGTGTACAGTCTAAAATGTAAACCATAATGTAAACCATTGGCCGTGTTTAGTAGCTATGTTTCACTATTTTTATATCAGTTATAACAGAGGTACCATCCATATATAAAAAGGTATTAATATGGAAAGGAGGAAAAGGGTAGGATGTTGGGTATATGAGAGTCCCCTGTATTCTGTATGTGACTTTACTGTGACCTAAAACTTATTTGAAAACAAAATGAAAAATAGTAAGACACTGGGGAATAAATGCAAGAAATTGCCACTGTACAGTCAGGACACCAGATACTACAGTGATGAAAGGCAAAATGTCAAAAAAAATTTTTTTTTAATATTTTTCATTATTTTTAATATCCCAATCTTTTAATTTAATTTAATTTTTATGTATTTTATTTCTTATATTTAAACTTATCATTATTATTTCATTTTCCTTGTAATTGTATTTGTCTATTTTAATGGCTTCATTTTTGAAGAAGCTTTGGATCACAGAAGGGTTACAACTGGAGCAGGGGAGGATCATTGGTGTGGGGTATCAGTGATGGGGGATACATGGGAGGAAGTTCACCTGGGCATACATATAAGGTATTTTAAAATGTTCAAATGTTCACAGGGCATTGTGAGGGTGGAGACTCACAAAATAACCAAGAGAATATTGAATTCCCATCCTGGAGAGCTCTGCCACATTCTGTAATGGAGCAGCAACCATCCTCCAGTGCAGGGGCAATGACTGGCAAAGGAGGATGATCCACTGATGGGCCCTTGGTGTTAATGACTATGCTTATGAGCCTTTGCTCTTGAAATTGAAACTTAGCCTATTGTTGTGGGGTACCTAAGAGTTGCCTCCTGAGAGCCTCCTTGTTGCTCAAATGTGGCCTCTCTCTAAGCCAAACTCAGCATATAAATGCATTACCTTCCCCTCAGCATGGGACATAACTCCCAGGGATAAGCCTCCTTGGCACCGAGGGATTACTACCAAGTACCAACTAGCAATGAAACTGGAAAAAGACCTCGAATAAAAGGGGAAAAAGGTAAAGACAAATGAGTTTAAATGGCTAAGAGACTTCAAAGTGAGTCAGGAGCTATGTTTCACCCAGAGGTAATGCTTATGCACATGTCAGCAGGATCTCATAGACTGCCAAAGTGGATACTACCCCAAATAGTGGGGCCTCTGAGGGCTCTGGAGACACCCAGGACCTATGGACAGGGCAGATAGCTCTGCAGTTTGGTGCCTTGACAGTGGGCCCTACTTTGGAGTTTGTGCTCCTTAGAGTGACAGAGTTGGACTCAATTATGTCTTCCCTACACATGACTCATCAGTCCCTTCTATTTAAACCTATAGTTGATAGGTTGATGCTTGAGTTTGTTGGTGTACATCCAAGAGACTCGAATCTTTGGGCTGGCCATGTGCCAGCTGGGCCCAGAACCTCAGCAGAGTTGCAACACCTACTCTACAGCTCATTGGACTCACCCAGGACAACTAACAAGGAGATGATGATGGACAACAACCATCCCAAGGAACAGAGAGAGTCTGCAACTGCAAGCAAGGTAGTCCCACTTATCTTCCTCATGGGTTATAAGTCCCCTCTCAATTAGAGGTAGAGTGGACATCACCATCCCAGAATCCTCAGGATTGGGGAAAGAACTATGGACTAGAGTGGACTTACTGGTTTTCTACTATAGACATATTGTGTTTCTAGCAATGGAAGAAATTACAACATTGATGTGGAGCCACTGACCCTGGAAGCTCTGGGGGCAGGGAGGTGGAAAAACAGTTGTAATAGGGGGGCTTTTTTGGGCCTTAGGAATCGTCCTGAATGATACTGCAATGACAGATATAGGCCATTTTATATCATCACATAACATGCAGAACTGTGTGGGAGAGAGTGTAGACAACAATGTGAACTGTGGTACATGCTTAATGGTAAAACCCCAGGATGCATTTATCAATTGCAGTGAATGTGTCACACCTATGAAGGATGTTTATGTGGGAAGGTGTGGGAGGTGTGGGGAGTGGGGCATATTGGAATCCCTATATTTTTTGTGTAACATTTATGAAATCTAAGTATCTTTTAAAAAATAAAAAAAATTATTAAAAATAAAATAAATGTAATATCCCAAATCTATAATAATGTCATTTGATTTGATACCAACTTACCTTCAATAGCACACACAAACTATGTTCCTATACCTCACTAACCTCCTCCCACCTTTATATTGTTCTTGTCACAAATTACATCTTTATGTATTGTGTGTCCAAAACCTTAGATTAATCATTACTTTTTATGTATTTGCATTTTAAATCCTGTAGGACATAGAAAGTGAAGTAACAAATCAGAAATAAAATAGTACTGGCCTTTATATTTACTCATGTAGTTACCTTTACACTTTATTTTTATTTCTTCATGTGCCTTCCATCTGTTGTCTAGTGTTCTTTCCTTTCTTTTTTTAAACTTTATAAATATAATAAACTTTATTTTTAAAGAGGTTTTAGCTTACAGAAAAGTTACATCAAAAGTATAAGGGATTCCCATACACCCCACCCTTCCCCCTCCCACATCTTCCCTTATTTATAACATCTTACAATAGTATAGTACATTTGTTACATTGATGAATAAATATTGAAGCATTTCTACTGAACAAGGTCTATAGTTTACATTGTGGTTTACACTTCATTCCAATGCCCTAAAAATGTCCCATGTTCCAACTCCTCCCCCTCCTCTCAGAACCTCTGGTAACCACTATCTTTATATCAATGTTACATGTTCTTCTATTACCACAATATTAATAAATTAATAAATCTATGGTTGCATTCCTCCTTCAACCTTGAAGATTTTGGGATGGTGATGACCACTCTGCCTCAGACTGAGAGGGGGCTTAGATCTTATGGGGCAGATGGAAGAAACTTTTTTGCTTGCCGTTATAGATATTCTCTGTTTTTTGGGATGGGGATTGTCCATCATCATCATTTTGCTAGTTGTCCTGGGCATGTCTGGTGAACTGGAGGGTAGGTGTTGGAAGAAACTCTTTTGAGATTCAGGGCTCAACCAGCATATGCACAGACTGAAGATTTAAGTCTCTGAGACATATATTTAATGGGTAAAGTGCTATTTATGGGCTCATAAAATTATTTTTAGACCTAATAAAAGGGGTAGAAGAATCATGTGTAGGGAAATTATAACAAGTTTAACTCTGTTACATTGAAGAAATAGGTTGTCATATATTCCAAGGTAAGAACCACTGACAAGTTGCTGATTTCAAGGAGTTGTGTGCCTTGTTTATAGTGTCCAGATGGCTCTGGAGCCCTCAGGAACACCCTCTATTTGAGGCTTTGTTCACAGTGGCAATTAGTGAGATCTGCCTGAGACATGCATAAGTATAACCTCTGGAATGAGCTCCCGACTCATTTTGAAATCTCTTAGCCATAAAAACTCTTTTGTATTTACTGTTTTCCCTTTTGGGTTGAGATCTTTTTCCAAATGCATTACTGGCTGGTGCTTGGTATTAATTCCCTTGCTGCCAGGTAGGCTCATCCCCAGGAGCCATGACCCATACTGGGGGGAAAGTATTTGCTAAATTTGACTTAGAGAGAGACTACATTCAAGTTACAAGGAGGTTTTCAGGAGAGAACTTTTAGGCAAGAGTTATTATTAGGCCTACATTTCAATTTTACAAGAATAAAGCTCATGTTACATGAATTAATATTGAGGGCTGGGCATACTGGTCTGTTTTCTTTTATTAGACACTGTCTATGTGTCCTTTCCTTTCAACCTGAAAACTCTCTTTAGCATTTCCTGTAAGTCTGGTCTAGAAGTGACAAAGTCCCTCAGCTTTTGTTTATCTGGCTATGTCTTAATCTCTTCCTCATTTTTGAAAGACATATAGAATTCATGGTTGGCAATTGTTTTCTCTCAGCATCTTAAGTATTTCATCCCACTACCTTCTTGCCTCTCTGGTTTCTGATAAGAAGTCAGCATTTAATATTATTATGGCAACATTGTACATGTATTGCTTCTCTATTGTAACTTCAGAATTCTCGCTTTGTCTTTGGCATTTGACAATTTGATTTTAATGTGTCTCAGTGTGGATCTCTGCATTTATTCTGTATGGAGTTCATTGAGCTTCTTGGATGTGTATATTTATGTCTTTCATTAAATTTGTAAAGTTTTCAGTCATTATTTCTTTGAATATTCTTTATGCCCTTTTCTTTCATTCTTCTCTTTCTAGGACTACCATAATGCATATAACAATATGCTTGATGGTATCTCACAGGTCTCTTAGGTTTTGTTTGTTTTACTACATTCTTTTTCCTTTCTACTCTTCAGACCAAATCATTTTAATTTTCTTTTCTTCAAGTTCACTTATTCTTTCTTCTGCCAGCACCAATCTGCTGTGGAACCCTTCTAGGAAATTTTTTTATTTCAATTACTATGATCTTCAGCTCAAGTATTTCTATTTGGTTTCTTTTCATGATTCCTTTTTTTTTTTTTTTTAATTCTCTTTTTGTTCATCTCTTTTTTAAAATTTTTTAACAAATCAATTTTATTGACACATATTAATAAAGTATACAATTCATCCAAATTGTACAATCAATGGTATTTGGTATAATCACATAGTTGTGCATTTGTCACTTCAATCATTATTAGAGCATTTTCATTATTTCCATAATAATAATAAAAAAAACAGAAAAACAAACAAGAAAATTCTTCACCTCTCAATCTATCTCTGTTTCCCCTGCTGTACGTATCTGCTATTTCTGGCTATTCTTGCACAATTATTCATTTATTTATTTATTTATTTATTAAACAGTTTTATTGAGACATAGTCACATACCCTACAATCTATCTAATGTGAATAATCGATGGCTTTTAGTATAATCACAATGTTGTGCATTCATTATCACAAAACATTTTAGAATTATTTCATTACCTCAGAAAGAAAAACTCCACACTTCTTAGCATGCCTTCCCTAGCCCTACATAACCACTAATCAAATTTCATCTTTATAAATTGATTTATATCTAAATTTAATATAAATGGAATCATACAATATGTTACACAATATATTTAGCTCATAGTAGTGCAATCATACAGTATTTGTTCTTTTGTGTCTGGCTTGCTTCACTCAACATAATGACTTCTGGGTTCATCCATGTTGTCATATGCTTTATGATTTTATTTCTTTTTACTGCTGCATTGTATTCCATCATGGAATACACCACCATTTGTTTATCCATTTGTTGGTTGATGGGCACCTGGGTTGTTTCCAACTTTTGGCAATTGAGAATAATGTGGCTATGAACATAGGTGTGCAGATGTCTCTTCGTTTCACTGCTCTCAGTTCTTCTGAGTTTATACCCAGTAGTGCCATTGCAGGGTCACGTGGCAAATCTATATTCAACTTCTTTAGGAACTGCCAAACAGTCCTCCACAGTGGCTGAACCATTCTGCATTCCCAAGTACAGTGAATAAGTGTTCCTATCTCTCCACATCCTCTGCAACACTTATAATTCTCTGCCTTTTTAATAATGGCTGTATTAGTTAGCCAAAAGGGTGCTGATGCAAAATACCAGAAATCTGTTGGTTTTTATAAAGGGTATTTATTTGGGGTAGAAGTTTACAGTTACCAGGCCATAAAGCATAAGTTTCTTCCCTCATCAAAGTCTGTTGCCACGTATTGGAACAAGACAGCTGCCTACGTTTGCTAGGGTTCAGGCTTCTTGGGTTCCTCTCTTCCTGGGGCTCCATTTCTCTCTGGGCTCAGCTCCTCTGTTTCTTCCACAAGGTCAGCTGTAGACTATCAGGTGAATGGCTCGTCTCTTCTCATGGCCTTCTCTCTTTCCTCATGACCAAGCTCCTCTGTGTGCATGCTTCCCCGGGCTCCAGCATTAAAACTCAGCTTCAGAACTCCAACTCAAAAACTCCAACTCTATGCTTTGCCATGTCTTTTATCTTTGATTCCCCATCCACCAAGGGGCGAGGCTCAACACCTTACTGACATGACCCAATCAAAGCCCTAATCATAACTTAATCATGCCCAGGTGAACAGACCAGTTTACAAGCATAATCCAATATCTATTTTTGGAATTCATAACTGCCAAACTGCTACAGCAGCCATTCTGATAGGTGTGAAATGACATCTCAATGTAGTTTTGATTTGCATTTCCCTAATCATGAGTGCTGTTAAACATTTTTTCATGTGTTTCTTCCCCATTTGTATTTCCTCTTTGGGCTGCTGTCTTTTCAAGTCTGTTGCCCATTATTTTAATTGGGTCATTTGTCTTTTTATTGTTGAGTTGCAATATCTCTTTATATATCATGGATATTAAACTCTTATTGGTCATGTGATTTCCAAAAATTTTCTCCCATTGAGTCAGCTGCCTTTTCATCTATTTGACAAAGTCCTTTAAGGTGCAAAAGTATTTAATTTTGAGGCAGTCCCATTTATCTATGTTTTCTTTTGTTGCGCGTGTTTTGGGTGTAAAGTCCAAGAAACCACCACCTATCACAAGAGCTTGAAGATGCTTCCCTACATTTTCTTCTAGTAGTTTTATGGTCCTGGCTTTTATATTTAGGTCTTTGATCGATTTTGAGTTGATTTTTGTATAGGGAGTGAGATAGGGGTCCTCTTTTAATCTTTTGTTATAGATACCCAGTTCTCCCAGCACCATTTCTTGAGGAGACTGTTTTGTCCCATTAACATGGACTTGGTAGGTTTGTCAAAAACCAGTTTACTATAGAAGTAGGGGTTTATTTCTGTACTCTCAATTCTATTCCACTGATTGATGTGTCGATCTTTATGCCAGTACCATGCTGTTTTGACCACTGTAGCTTTATAATGTTTCAAGGTCAGGCAGTGAGATTCCTCCCATGTCGCTCTTCTTTTTTCAGAATGCTTTTAGCTATTTGGGTGCACTTCCCCTTCCAAATGAATTTGGTAATTGCCTTTTCTATTTCTTTAAAGTAGGCTGGTGGAATTTTGATTGGTATTGCATTGAATCTATAAATCAGTTTAGGTAGCATTGACATCTTCATGATATTTAGTCTTCCAATCCATGAACACGGAATGTCTTTCCATTTGTTTAGGTCTTCATTGATTTCTTTTAGCATTGTTTTGTAATTTTATGCATATAGGTCCTATACTTCTTTCGTTAAATTGATTCTTAAGTACTTGAGTCTTCTTTTTGTTGCTATTGTAAATGTTTTTTTCCTGATTTCCTCCTCAGATTGTTCAATACTAGTATATAAAAACATTGCTGATTTTTGTATCTTGATCTTGTATCCTGCCACTTTGCTGAACTCATTTATTAACTCAAGTAGCTTTGTTGTAGATATTTCAGAATTTTCTAAAGACAGAATCATTTTATCCAGAAATAGTGAGAGTTTTACTTCTTCTTTCCCTATTTGGATGCCTTTAATTTTTTTTCTTTCTAATCGCTCTAGCTAAAATTTCTACTACAATATTGAATAATGATGGTGACAGTGGGCATCCTTGTCTTGTTCTCAGTCTTAGAGGGAAAGCTTTCAACTTTCCCCACTGAGTATGATGTTGGCTGTGGGTTTTTCATAAATGCCTTTTTATCATATTGAGGAATTTCCTTTCTATTCCTATCTTTTGAACAGTTTTTATCAAGAAAGGATGCTGGATTTTGTCAAATGCCTTTTCTGTGTCGATTGAGATCATCATTTGGTTTATTTCTTTCAATTTGTTAATGTGGTGTATTATGGTGATTGCTTTTCTTATGGGGAACCAGCCTTGGATACCAGGAATAAATCCCACTTTGTCGTGATGTAGATGTCTTTTGATATGCTGTTGGATTCGATTTACAAGAATTTTATTGAGAATTTTTGCATCTATGTTCACTAGAGAAATTGGTATGTAATTTTCTTTTCTTGTGGTGTATTTATCTGGCTTTGGTATTAAGGTGATGTTGGCTTCACAAAATGTATTGGGTAATTTTCCCTCCTCTTCAATTTTTTGGAAGAGTTTAAACAACATTTGGTGTTAATTATTCTTGAAATGCTTGGTAAAATTCACCTGTGAAGGCGTCTGGTCCTGGATTTTCTTTATTGGGAGATTTTTGATGACTGACTCAATCTCTTTAAATGTGCATGGTTTAGGTTCCTGTATCTCTTGTAGTGTCAATGTATGTTGTTGTGCATTTCTAGGAATTTGTCCATTTCCTCCAGGTTGTCTAATTTGTTGGCATACAGTTTCTCATAATTTCCTCTTATGATCCTTTTTTTTTCTGTTGGGTCACTCATAACTTCCCCCCTTTCATTTCTGATTGTGTTTATTTGCATCTTCTCTCTCTTTTTCTTTGTTAGTCTACCTAGGAGTTTGTCAATTTTGTTGATCTTCTCAAAGAACCAGCTTTTGGTGGTGTTGATTTTCTCTATTGCTTTTTTGCTCTCAATTTCATTTAATTTTGCTCTAATCTTTATTATTTCTTTGCTTCTACTTGCTTTGGGATTAGTTTGCTGTTCTTTTTCTAGTTTCTCTAGTTGTTCAGTTAAATCTTTGAGTTTAGCTCTTTCTTCTTTTTAAATATAGCCCTTAGGGCTATAAATTTCCCTCTCAAGACTGCCTTCACTGTATCCCATGAGTTTTGATAAGTGTGTTATTGTTTTCATTTGTCGTAATATATTTACTGATTTCACTTACAATTTCTTCTTTGACCCACTGACTATTTAGGAGTGTGTTGTTTAGCCTCCATACATTTGTGAATTTACCTTTTTCTTGTCTATTATTTATTTCCAGTTTCATACCATTATAATCTGAGAAAGTGCTTTGTATAATTTCAATCTTTTCATATTTATTGAGAGCTGCATTGTGACCTAACATGGTCTATCCTGGAGCAAGATCCATGGGCACTTGAGAAGAATGCATAGCCCACTGAGTTTGGATGCAGTGTTCTGTATATGTCTGTTAGGTCTAACTTATTTATCATATTGTTCAAGTTCTCTGTTTCCTTGTTGGTCTTCTGTCTAATTTTTCTATATAATGATGTGAGTGGTGTGTTGAATTCTTGAATGATTATTGTAGAGATTTCTGTTTCTCCCTTCAGTTTTGCCAGAGTTTGTCTCATGTATTTTCTCTCTGTGTTCTTTTCTCTCTTCATTTCAGCTGTTCTGTCTTTTGAATCACTTTTTCTTTCTTCTATCATTTTGAGTCTGCTGTTGTATGTCTCTAATGTTTTTTTGATCTACTGTGTCTTTCATTCCCATGAGCTCTGTTACTTTTCTATTCAGGATTTCAAATTCTTCTTCGTGCTCGCTCAATGTCTTCTTGATATCATTTATCTCTTTAGGCATATTGTCTCTCAACTCATTAATTTGATTTTGGAAATTTGTGTGCATCTTGTTAATTAGTTCTCTCAAATCCTGCATCTCTTCTGTGGCTTTGATATATTCCTTTTCTTGAGCCATGTCTTCCATTTTCTTAGTTTGGCTCATAAGTTTTTGCTGATGTCTAGGCATCTGATTAGGATGGTAGTTGACTCAGGTGCTCGATTTCTTTCTCTTTCATAGAGATTTAGTGGCAGGAGGCTGTGTGTTACTGCTGCTCTTTGATTCTTGGTTCAACAGTTTTGCCATTGTCATGATTCCCGTCCTTTTTCCCTCTCTCTTCTGGGCAGTGTCCAACCTTTGCCTGGTGGCCTAAACCCTAGAGGATCTTTTTCCAGGCCATTTCAGCTGACCCTTTAGCTATTTTTCTGGCAAAGAAGAGAGTCCCATGTCTTCCTAGTCTGCTATCTTCCTGGAAGTCTCTTTTTCATCTCTTGTTTTCCTGATTTCCTTTACTTCCTTTTCCATGTTTTCTTTTAACTCTTTGAGCATATTTTAAGATATTTTTTAAAAGACTTTTTCTGAATATCCAAACTCTTGTTTTCCTTGTTGAAGGATTCAAGTACTTTTTCTTGCTGCTTTGCATGGGCCATCATTTTCTGTTATTTGTATCCCTTATAATCTTTTGTTGTACACTGGATATTTTAACATTTTAATGTGTTATCTCTGGAATTTTAGTCTTTGAGTTGCCCCTTAAGCTTGTACCCAGTTATTGTTATGACTGAGAGATTTCCTTGAATGCTAGGAGCTAAAAATAAAACAAGACAAAGCAATTCTCCCAGTCTTTGCAAATTGGCTTATGCAAGAGCCTCTGTAGAGCCTAACCAACATAAAAATAGGTCTTTTCTGAGAATGCATTTTGTCTTGATACAGCTTTAGGTATTCCCCCATTTATGTGGATCTAAATGTCCCTTTTTCCACTAAGGAACAGTCTTTCCTCTCAGTCACAAGTGCTAAATTTTGTGCCTTAAAACTGATGATCTTTTGCCCTAGACACCTGTGTTTTGATTGCATTCTTAAAATATATTAGCTGCTCTGCAGGCTGCTTCCACATGTTGAACAAGCTTGAGATGAGTGTCTACTGGTTCAGTCCTTCAGAAGGTAACCAGACATACTGGTGCAAATATACATGCACCCTAGCATGTGCACAAAGATTATTCTGCACTTTCTGGAATCAGGACTGGGGACCTGTTCTGGGGGTGTGGGTTGGCTCTGCATTGAGTTGGGGAGGGGATGGGGAAAGGGCCAACAATGGTACTATGAGGCTTTCCTACCTTTCTAAAGTTGCCTTTTTCTTGATTCAACACTTATCCAGTTACTGCAACTCTTTTAACTGTTTTCTTGAGCTCTTCTGAGAAAGACGGTTCTGCCTGTTTTATTGTTGTTTGGAATTTCTGTGGGGGATTGAAACCTGGAACATCTCACTCTACCATCTTGGTGATGTCACTTTCCCCTCCAGTCTATTTAAGAAGGTTGTTTCTCTAAATTTTCGACTTTCCCACTGGGAGGCAGCATCATCACTTTGCCCTCTGAGATGGGGATCCTTTAAACAAACAAACAAACAAATAAGCTTTGACTCTGATTGGCTGAGAAAATGTTGCCTGGCATCTTAACCAATCAGCCCTAAAGCTCAAGACAGGGGATTCTGGAACATGCAACTATGACCACCATCTATCCCTGAAGGAGCTGCCCCATACACCAATAAAAACTACATTCTGTGAAGCATCTTCATGATAGATTGATTCTGCAAGCAGTAAATGGAAAGTCCAGAGATTACAGAAGCCTATATTGGGTAAAGAAGTTTTAAAGAGGGTTGTCTTTTCTCACTGAGTTTTTTTGCAACCTTGGGTCCCTAGGGAGTTTCCACAGAAAGTCATTTCAGGGTATGCTGGCCTCTTGTATCATAGCTTGCTCTTTATTTCATGGTGGTTGCAATATAGTGGCACTATATTGTGCTTATGCCAGCAACTTAAAGTCTCTTAGCAAACTGAGACACAATGTCTCAGCAAGCAGCCAAAGTATGCTCCCAGCATGTTTTTCTTAAGGACTGGGTTTTCCAGAATTACCTCTAAGAAGTGAAAGTAAAACCCAAGGCAAGTTATTTAGTTTGATCATCCTTGTCAACGTGTTTATTGTACACTGCCTGGGTGACTCAGGCTGGCCTGGGAATGTTTCATCAATCAGTTTGGCAGAAATTCTCAAAGCTTGTTACATCAGAGAAGTTCAGATTATTTCTGAGTCTAAAGAGGGGACAAGAAAGGCCAGGGACATGCAACCTGTCACCCTCACGCAGGCATGCATCTTCTTTCAAAATAAAGGCTTGGGATGTCTTCCTGATTATAAGTTTTTTAAGGAAGGATTTTCTTTGACAGGTGACTGGTGCAAAGTCCAAGATTAGAAGATAAAACAGAGTTGGGGGTGGGGTCATGCACTATTTTTGGAGGAAAGTCTTCTTCCCTCCTTTGAACTTTGCTGAAGTACCTCCAGAGTTTTCAAAGGAAAAAACATCAGTATTCCTTCAACAAGCACTTATTGAGCTTGAACTTTTTTTGAAGATGAGGATAATAAGGGGGATAAGACTTTGAGGGTTTGCTTTGGCCATCACCACTGCCGCAAATGGCTTTGCCCTCCTACTGAGGATCAGAGTCAAAGAAAAGTCCCTCAGCTTTCTATGTGACACAGTCATGAAAATAAATTTCAAAAAGAAAATACTTATTACTTTAAAAAATAAAAAATAAATATTAAAACAAAACCATAAATATCGACCCTCATTTCCAGGAGCTTCTGTTACAGTGGAAGAATCACAGGTATAAATTATAAAATAGATGATTATAATATAGCTCATTGTCACTCCTATAATACAGGTATTTTTAAATTGTTTTGTGAATGCAGAAGAAGGAATTATTGAGGGGTAGTATAGTTCTTTTCCAACAGAGAATTTGCCATACTAATGATAACGAAGGCATGTTGCAACCACCTACCATGAGGACAGTGACCTTGGCTTTAGACAAATCCAAATTCTTCTTTAGTAAAAGGCAAAATTTAATTGTTTTTGTTTTTGTTTTTGTTGGTGGTGGTGGTAATATTTTGAAGCTACTAAAAATCATAGGATATTATATATCTTGGTCTTGAAGTCCCACTAAAATAATAATACCTAGTAGTATGGTAGAATAATGACTATTCCAATATATATCCTGAAGATGGTGTTAAAGTTATTGTGGGCCAGTGGTGTGCTAGTAAATGCTTAACAACTGATGCTTGCTCTCTCTCTCTCTCTCTCTCTCTCTCTCTCTCTCATACACACACACACACACACACACACAAGCCCTGATTTGTATCATTCACCAAATTCTGTGGCACAAATACTTTCAACCATGGCCATTTCAAGCTGCCAATAAGATATCACTGTAAATGGAGTTGGGAACAGATGTACACAATGGCTCTCAAAAACCAGTGCAACTGGCTCCAGCACACCACTCATTGTGGGCCCAAGAATAATAAAATATTCCAGCTGGAAGGGACCTTGGCAGAACCATGGTCAAATGTTTCTTGTCTCTCGTGTGTTGCAAGCAATTCTGTGAGAAGTGTCACAGGTCAATTGCTACCAATAACGTATTTCCTTAAATAACTTCACTGATTGAACAAACACTTTTGGGGAAAAAATAAACACTAAATTAAACATGCACAAAATATATTTTATTTACTGACAAGAGCCAAATATATCTCTCTTTGCACTCAGCACTTAAAGATTCTTCTTAATTTCTTTTGGTCACAGTCAGCTATGCAGAGCATCAAAGTGAGGAGCTGCTGTGTTTGGGCAAACTGTACTGTTTTTGCATATTTAATTTTGACCTTTAACTTGAAGCATATGAAAGAATGCCTGGATTTGTCTTCATTTCCTATTGGATTAAGCAGATATTTTGTTTTCTCCACAGTTAAATTATAGATGGAGGATTGTTAAACAGTTCCTCCTGAAACTCAGCCAGGGGATTTTGTCAGACACATGTTTGGAGTCTAAGACTGTTCCTTCCAGATGCATGAGCCAGTTATACCAAATTCTCCCACCTAGAATTTTCATGCCTCTAATTTCATTGTGTGTGCCTCAACAATAAAACAACCCTTTTTAGGTTCTGAAGGACACTTGATTGTTGTTTTACAAAAAAATTTGGAGGAGTGCTCACTCTGCTGACAATTTAGTGAAATTCTTTTTTATTTATTTATTTATTTTTTATTTGTAAAATGATATATAAATACATATGCATATATGTGCATTTGTTTACATAAATGTTATTTGTTATATATATATATATATTTTTTTTAAAGGTGCCTAGATTACCTAAATATTACTCAGAAATTACAGGGATTCCCATGTTCCCCACCGCCCACACCTCCAACAACATCCCACACAACCATTCCTCATCCGTGTGGTA
>JAQZBX010073146.1:0-14967 GCA_029593785.1 Cabassous unicinctus | reverse complement strand
TTTTTTTTTTTTTTTTTTTTATGTTGTTACTGCATGCATGGAATATCTTTTTCCAGCCTTTCACTTTCAATCTTGGGTCTCCTTGGGCCTAAGATGAGTCTCTTGAAGACAGCATAAAGATGGCTCATATTTTCTTATTCATTCTGCCAGTCTGTGTCTTTTGATTGGAGAGTTTAATCCATTAACTTTCAATGTTATTACTATAAAGGCAGTTCTTATTTCACCCATTTTGGCCTTGGGTTTTATTTGTCATATTTTATTTTCACCACTCCTTTGAGACTTTTAGTTACTTTTACTGGTATAATCTTCATTTCTAGACTCTCTTCCAAGCCTCTCTCTCATGCCTTTTCTTTTCAGACTGTAGCACACCCTTTAGTATTTCCTGCAAAGCTGGTTTCTTGGTTACAAACTCTCTCCGTTTCTGTTTATCTGTGAATATTCTAATCTCACTCTTATTTTTGAAAGACAATCTTGCCAGATATAAGATTCTTGGCTAGAAGTTTTTCTCTTGCAGTATCTTAAATATATCATACCAGTGTCTCTTGCCTCCATGGTTTCTGGTGAGAAATCAGCACTTAATCATATTGGGTATCCTTTATATGTTATGCATTGCTTTGCTCTTGCTGCTCTCAAAAGTTTCTCTTTGTCTTTGGCATTTGGCTTTCTGATTAGTATGTATCTTGGAGTTAGTTTATTCAGATTTATTTGGATGGGAGTATGTTGTGCTTCTTGGACATGGATATCTATGTTCTTCAACAGGGCTGGGAAATTTTCTACCATGATTTCTTCAAATATTCCTTCTGCCCCCTTTCCATTTTCTTCTCTTTCTGGGACACCCATGACACATATGTTTGCATGTCTCTTGCTGTTGTTTAGTTCCCTGAGATCTTGTTAAACTTTTCCCATTCTTTTCTTCTTCAACTGTTCTTTTGTATGTTCGCTTTTGGAGGCCATTCTTCAAGCTTACCAACCCTTTCTTTTGATTCCTCAAATCTGCTATTACATGATTTCAGTGTATTTTTAATTCCATTTATTTCACCTTTCATTCCCATAAGATCTGCCATTTTTCTAAGTATGCTTTCAAATTCTTCTTTGTGCTCATCCAATGTCTTCTTAATATCCTTAATCTCTTTAGCCACCATATTGAGTTTATTAAGGAGATTTGTTTAAACATCTATGATTAGTTGTCTCAACTCCTTTATGTTATCTGGAAACTTATCTTGTTCCTTTAACTGGGCCGTATCTTCCTGTTTCTTGGTGTAGATTGTAATTTTTTGTTGGTGTCTTGGCATCTGGCTTACTAGATGTATTTATCCTGGGTGCAGTTTCTCTCTTTAGTTTATAACTTTCTTGCCATTTCTCCCTGCTGGTTGTGCAGTAGGAGCCAAGGATGTAGTTGATACTGTAAGTTGTGGAGGCTCAAGCTGCCCTCATTGCTCCAGCGACCAATGAAGCTTCTCCCAACTTTCTCTTTTGCCAAAGGTAGGGTTAGAGCCACAGCTGTTTGTAATAATCCAAGTCATGCAGACCTAGACTTAGTTGCCCAGAGAGACTAATGAGGCTTCATGCCCCTTTCTCCTTTGCCTGGGGCAGGATGGAGCTGCAGGTGTGGGCAGCAATCTATGCCATGCTAGTCCAAAATGACTGCAGTTGCCCCGGTAGACTTCTCACTATTCAGTCTGTGACAGCCAATGTACCTGCAGTTACCTGGAGAGCCTTCCTCCCTGATAGAGGTGGGGCTGAAGCCTAGGCTAGGGTTGCAGGCTGATCTGGGTGAAAGAAGCTGGTCCCTACCTTCACTGTGATTTTCAGTAGGCCTGGCTTCCCTCCATCTTGGAGGTAGAGTCAAAATGGCAGCTACTGACCTCTTTCCAACTTGGACAGTTTCAAACTTTAGCTGTTCTTAGAGTTATATTTAAGCCAGACAAATTTACTAATCAGTAGCTGAAGTCAGTGGCCAACTGTCTCTTCCTCCCCTGTTTTTGTGAAATGGAACTTTGAATTCCAGCCACAGAATAGCTCTTGAGGCAGCTTGGGCCGCCAGAGTCAATGTTCACTGGCCTCTGCATTGTGGCCTGCATTTTCCAGGAGAGGCTGGCGCAGGTCCCCCCAGCTTCCTCCCTGCTGGAGGTGGGGCTGGGGCTTCGGCTAGAGCTGCAATCCAATCTGGATGGAAAGAAGCTGGCTCCTATCATCACTGTGATTTTCAGTCCACCCCGCTTTTCCTTGTGCCCGTGGTGGAGTTAAAATGGTGGCTACCAGCCTTTTCCTGACTTGGACAGGTTCAAACTTCAGCTGTTCTTAGGATTATGCTTTAGCCCGCCCAATGTACTAATCAGTAGTTGAAGTTCGTGCCCAAACATCTCTTCCTCCCCCATGTTTGGAAAGTGGAGCTTCCAATTCCAGCCTCAGAATAGCTCCCCAGGTGGCTGGTGCCACCATTGGAGGATGGGCACAGGCATTCATGGAGTGCTATACTTAGGAATCTTCTCTGCAGATGGGCAGTCTTCTCCTTCCATTCTTTCCAGGATGTTGCAGGATGCGATTCTGGTGTCCTGGAGCCCCCAGACAAGTGCTTTATATTTCTCTGGGTGATTAATAACTGCCATGTAACACGAGCTGACACTAGGTGCTGCTTATTCTGTGGCTTCTTGTTGGTTGTCTCTGATTAACTTTTAATGGCTGGTGGATCTATAATGATATCTCCTGTTTAATTCCTGATATTGATGATTTGTGTCTTCTCACTTTCTCTCTTAGCCTTTCTGGAAGTTTATAAATTTTATATATTTTATTTGAAGAACAGATTTTCATTTCATTGATTTTCTCTATAGTTTTCCTGCTTTTAATTCCAGTAATTTCTGTTCTTATCTTTATTACTCCCTTCCTTTTGCTTGTTCTGTGTTTATTTTGGTGTTATTCTTTTTGGGTTCCCGAGGTGGTAGCTTAGATTATTGATTTGAAATCTTTCCTCTTTTATAATGTATGCATTTAGTGCCATAGACTTTTCTTCCAGCCTTGCTTTAGCCATGTCCCACATATTTGGATATGTTGCTTTTTCTGTTGTTGTTGTTTTCATTCAGTTATTATTATTATTATTTTTATGTTACTTTGAGACATCCTCTTTGACCCACGGATTATTCAGAAATTTAATTTCCAGGTGTTTGGAGATTTTTGCTATTGTCTTTCTGTTATTGATATGTACTTTGATTCCAGTATGTTAAGATATATGTTCTGCATAGATTGTTCTATAAATGTCAATTCGATCCTTTTGATTGATGGCGCAATTCAGTTCTTCTATATCTGTTGATTTTCTGTTTAGTAGTTCTGTCAGTTACTGAGAGTGGGATTTGAAACCCCCATTTTTAACTGTGAATTTATCTATTTCTCCTTTTAGCTGAATACATTTTTGCTTCATGTATTTTGAAGCTCTGCTATTTGGTATATACACATTTAGCATTGCTATTTCTTCTTGATTCATCCTTTTCTCATTATATAATGCCTCTCTTCATCTCCAGTAAAGTTCTTTCCTCTGAATTCTACTTTATTTGATATTAAAGAGCTACTCTTGTTTTTTAAATTAATGTTTTCATGTTTTATCTTTTTCCATCCTTTAACTTTCAATCTACCTATATCATTAAATTTTAAGTGAGTTTCTTGTCAACATTATGTAGTTGACTCATGGCTTTTTAATCCACTCTGCCAATCTCTGAATTTCAATTATTGTATTTAAAACATTTATATTTAAAGTAATTATTGTTATATTAAGGCATAAGTCTACCATTTTGTTATTTGTTTTTCTTGTTGGTTTTTTCATTTCTCTGTTTCCCTTTTCTGCTTTCTTGTGAGTTACTTGAACAATTTTTAGAATTCTATTTTGATTCCTCTATAGGGTTTTTTGAATATATCCCTTGGTATACTTATTTTAGTGGTGGCTCTGTGTATTACATTACATATACGTAACATATCACAGTTTACTGGTATCAATATTTTATCACTTCAAGTGAAGTATAGAAACCTTACTTCAATTTGGATCCCTTCTTATGCTGACCCTTTAAAATATAAATCTCTTATGTGTTTCTTCCATATACATTAAATATCACATCAGATGGTGTTATAACTTTTGCTTCAGTTATCAAACATAATTTTTAAAACTCATGAGAAGGGTAGTCTATTATATGTACCCCTATTCTCACCATTTCAGTTGTTTTTTCTTCCTTCCTGAGGTGCTAAATTCCTTTTGTTATTGTTTCCTTTCTATTTAGAGAACCTCCTCTAACATTTTTTTAAGTAATTCTTCTGGCAACAAATTCTTTTAGTTTTCCTTCATATGAAAATATCTTTATTTTTCACATATTTTTATTTCCCCTTCATTCCTGAAGGATTTTTTCACTGGATATAGAATTCTGTGTTGACAGTGCTTTCTTTTAGTACTTAAGAAATGTTGTGCCCCTTCATTTTGACTTCAGGTTTCAGATGAGAAAACTGCTGTTATTTGAATCATTCCCCTGCAGATAATGTGTCATTTCTCTCTAGCCTCCTTCAAAATTTTTTTTTAGTTTCCAAGGATTCATTGTGGTGTATCTTGCTGAATTTGAGTTTATTCTGTCTGGGATTCAATCAGCTCTGTGTCTGTAGGTTTATGCATTTTCCCAAATTTGAGAACTTTTCAGCCATTATTTCTAAAAACATTTTTTAGTCCACTTTTTTTTCTCCTTCTTGGACTCCAATGACAAAAATATATGTATTTTTCTACTGTCCTGCAGGTCCTGCTCTGTTCATTTATTTTTTTCCAGTCTGTTTTCTCTCTGTTTTTCATATTGGATAATTTCTATTGATTTGTCTTGAAGTTCACTAACTGTTTCCTCTGTTAGCTCAAATTTACAACTGAGCATGTCCAGTGAATTTTTATTTCTGTTTTTATATTTTTCAGTTCTATAATTCCCTCTTGGTACTATTTCATATATTCTATTCTTTTTTGCTGAGATTGTAAAATTTTTACATTTGTTTCAAGAGTGTTCATAATTGGTTTTTGAAGTATTTTTATTATTGTTCCTTTAAAATTCTTTTCAGATAATTCAAATCTCTGAGTCACTGCATAGTTGGCATCTGTTAATTATTTTTTCTCATTCCAATTGGTATTATCCTCATTCTTTGTATGATAAGTTATTTTCGATTATATCCTGGACATTGTGGGTATTGTATTGTGAGACTCTGGTTTGTATTTGACCACTTTTTTTTTTTTTAGCAGACAGTCTCTGTTTAGGTATAGTGTGCAGATCTAGGGTTGGCTTGGATGTTTGACTTCCCACTAGGGCCCTGCTGACACATCCCTAGCAAAAGTGCAGTGCTGACACACATTGCCTAGTTGCAGGTGGATGGGATAGAGGTTCAGTTCCCTCTCAGCTTTGCCCACCCCTCCTTGGTGAAAACTGAACACTGTTGTAGCAGTTTGATATTATTGATGAACTTCAAAAAGAAATATTGGATTATGTTTGTAAACTGGTCTTTTCCTCTGGGCATATTAGAGTGTATTGGATTCAGAGGTTTTACTTTTACTTGACTAAATAATGATTAAGGCTTTGATTGGGCCACGTCGGTAAGACATTGATCCCCCTACCCTTTGGTGAGCGGGAATTCACAGAGAAATGCACTGCAGAGAAGGGAGGTTGGAGTTTTTGAGCTGGAGCCCCAAGAAGTAAGCACACAAAGAGTTTGGTCATGAGGAAGGAGAGAGAAGGCCCCAGGAAAAGAGAGGAGCCGTTCGCCTGACAGTTCAAGCTGGCATTGTGGAGAGAACAAAGCAGCTGAGCCTGGAGAGAATCGAGCCTGGGGAGAGAGACAAAGCCTAGAGAGCCTGACCATGGAGCTTTAAGAGGAAGAGGAAGGCTGAATGTCGGCAGCCATCTTGCTCCAACACGTGGCAACAGACTTTTGTGAGGGAAGTAATGTACGCTTTATGGCCTGGTAACTGTAAGCATCTACCCCAAATAAATGCCCATTTTAAAAGCCAACAGATTTCTGGTATTTTGCATCAGCACCCCTTTGGCTGACTAATACAACTATCTTACATTGCCTGGCTGCTGTCAACAAGGTATAAACTTAGCATCTTGCTGATGCCCACTGGCTTTGGTAGGGGGAAGTGGAAGACTGACTTGTACCACCTTCATAGCCTTATTATCCCTTGTTGATGCCTGAAGGTAGTGGAAACTTAGCTCTCTACTGGGATCATGGATACAGGAGGAGGTGGGGATGGAGGAAGTAGAAGTCCTCTTGTCCTTCTCCTCCTTTTATATTTTTTTCAGGTTAAAAAATACATTTACTTTGCCCTCACCCTTAATTGATAGTTTTGATGTAGATAGAAGTCTTGGTTTAGTTATTTTTCTCCAGCACTTTGAAGATTCTCCTCCATGGTTTATGTTGAGAATTTGGTTGTCAGTCTCATTTTTGTTCCTCTGCAGGAACATCTTTTAACTCTGGTTGTATTTAAGATAGCTCTTCTTGCTTTGATGTTGTACTGTTTCTCTATGATGTTTCTTGTGAAGACTTATTTTTATTGTCCTTGCTAGGCAGTTGGTGCACTTTCATTCTGAAGATATATGTCATTCCTCAATTTGAAAAACTCTTCAATCATTCTCTTCATATATGCCCCCTCCCCACTCCTGATTTCCTCAATTTGCTTTTTCTGGAACTTTCATACTGGTCTTTCATATTTTTCATTTCATCATTTTTCTGGGTTGCATTCTGATTGATCTTTTCAGTATATCATTTACCAATTCACTAATTCTTTCATCTGTGTCTAGTGTAGAGTGTATGACAAGCAATGAGTTTTTAATTCAGTGAACATAATTTTTATTTCTGCATTTTCTAATCAGGTCTTTTTCCTTGCCATCTCCTCTTTTATTTATAATTGATTTTGTTTTATAATTTCTTTTTAAAAATAAAATGTTCATTTCTTGAGGATTATGAAACATACTTATTTTAAAGTGATTTTCAGATGGCAATATTATTTTCAGCTGGTCTGGAAAGAATCCTTTTCTTAAGTTGTTGGCTTTGTTGTCTGCCTTAGAATTTTTATGCGATTTGGAATTGTAGTTTGTTGGCTCATCTTGTTTGTGAATTTCTTTGTTTTTTTAATCTCTCTTCTCATAGTTTCCTATCTAGTGGTTTTGTTCACTTTGCCCCCAATGTCCTCAGATATTATATTTGGACATTGAGGTTTATTTCCTACACTGATAGTGGCAATATTACAGATCCAGTCAACAAACTGGGAGATAGTTTCCCCTGTTCTTGGCCTTGGGGTCAATTCTACCTTCTTAAGATAACAAAGATTTTCATAAGTCATGGCCCCAGGCAGTGTTTAGCCACAGGCTTTTTTCATGCTCCTTTCACCCATTTTGTAACCTTTCTCTAGCTTCAGTTTTAAGCAGCAAGTGTGACTTTAGGTTACCATTCATGAGGCACTTCAGTACCTCTTATTTGCTAGGATTCAAGACATCTGGATCTGCTAACTTCTGATTGCAGAAATCTGTAGAGCCAGAGATTCAATACCCATTTGGTATTTCATCTTTGTTCTTGGTCTTTCTCTCTCTTTGTGTATGTGTATGGGTATATATGTAAAACACTGAATGCATATAAATAGATATTTATAGATATAAATGGAAATAATACACTATTTTAGCACTGTTTTGATTGCTTAATTTTCTTTTTAATTTTTATCTGTCTCTGATAAATATATTTATCAGAATAGTGGGGACTATTTGGTGAGGAGCTGGAAGTGTGAATTATAAAACCATCTTCTGTGACATCAATCTCTCTCTTTCTCCACCTTTTTCCTGACTATTAACTCCTTGAGGACAGCACTATCTCATTCATCTATGAATCCCTAGCATTTTGCTATTAGCAGAGTTCAAGCATTGAGTAGCCACATATCAAATATGTATAGAATTGATGTTGATTGAATATTATAACTTCAGTTACTTATTTATCATGGTAAAGATTTAAAGCTATTATAATGTTTTTCCAAAAAATGCTTTCTTTGTTAATCACTGTAATCCTGTGTCTCACTAAAACCATTCTGAAGCAAATTTAATTTTATGAAGCTAAATTTACTTTTATGTTGGCAATCCAATCCACACTCCTTGCTTTGGTTTCAAATGGATTAAAATGGTGTTTTAGTCAGCCAAAGGGGTGCTGATGCAAAGTACCAGAAATCTGTTGGCTTTTATAAAGGGTATTTATTTGGGGTAGAAGCTTACATTCACAAGGTCCTAAAGAGTCCATCTCAAGGAATCATAAGAGGTACTTTCTCACCCAAAGTCATTTGCCATGTGTTGAAGCAAAATGGTGATGTCTGCAAGGGTTCAGTCTTCTTTCTTCCTCTTAAGGCTCCATGGTCCCAGCTTCTTCCAATCTCAGCTGTATGCTGGAATAAGGTTTCTCTCTCAGGGCTTCTCAGCTGCTCTGTTCTCTTCAGCAGCAAACTATCAGGCTCATCTCCCTTCCCAGAGCCTCTGCTGTGCCTACGGAGCTGTCTCTCTTCCTCTGTGTTCTTCTTCTATGTGTATCTATTTATGTGTTCTTGATTGAGCATCTGTTTATATAGCCCACCAAGGGGGCGGAGACTCAACCCCGCAAGTCCTAATGATGTGGTACAATCAAAGCCCTAATCTTGATTTAATAAAGTGAAGGTGAAACCTCTGAATTTAATACAATCAAAAGGGTATCATGCCCAGAGGAACAGACCAGTTCACAAACATAATCAATATCTCTCTTTGGAATTCATAAATAATATCAAACTGCCACAAATGGTGTGCCAGATTTTCAGGATTTTAAGCAGGGTCTGAAAGAACCAAAAAAGACACCAAATAGCACATTTGTAGGACAAAACTTCATTTTGGGAAAATATGAAAAAAATTGTTTAGGAAAACTTTTTGATAAATTTACACTACTGTGTTTGTAGCTAGTGACCAGACTTCTGGAAACCTCAAAAATATGTAAAACAACAATAAACTTCCATGAAAGTTAAAGGGTATGATGTCAGAAAAGGAAAATTATAAGTATGAAGCCATGAACTCAATCCCACATAGTCAGTGGAGTTGCCCTTAACTTTTAAATACTGATTCAGAATATTTACTGGACTTTTGTATTTATTAAGTTTTAGGAAAAATAGGTTAGAAGAATTGAGGACAGGAAGATGGTGGGGGTAATAGGGAAGCTCATAAGACACATTGACTCTCAAATAATTTGTAGTACATGAATTTATGTTAAATGAATGATCAATGAGAGTAAAAATTATTTACTGGTGATGCCATGAGAAAAAGAACAAAAAATCCAGTACGGTCACAAATACTAGAGTTGTCTGGAACCAATTACAAACTCTCCAAATGCTACGGGCCATAGGCACATCACTGTATTAAAACCAAGTACAGTATGAAATTCTCAATTGCAGTAATGAAAAAAATGTTGAATATAATCTAATATGCTTCACTCACTAATGCAGGAACGTGAAATTCATTTAAGGTGTAGTCATAAAAATAGTTAAAATTTCAAAGACAAGAACTCTATTAGGAGCTGCTGACAATTAGAAAAACCATTTATGTGTAATAGTCATTTCTCAGTGAGGCAAGATTAGATATGGTGTTAGCATAGAGTAAAATCATGCTGAGATTTATTTGGCAATGTTATTTAAAAAAAACCTCTCCCTTTAATTTGCGGATTTAAAGATAGAATTGTGAAGATTATCATAGAAAAGAATTCTCCCTTGGTTAAAGGAAATCATGTAATTTAAGTGGAGGAGCAATTTATACTACACACTGCAATTGTTTGACTTTAATGAGAAAATAAAGTAAATTCCAATATACTTTGTTGGGATTCACTCTAGCTCTCAACAATCCCACTGCAGTGGGATGCCACGCCATGGCTGTTCGTAGAGATATGGCTAAAATCCACATTTAAAAACATAAGTAGGTTGCTTTCTTGTAGAATTATCTTTGATTACAAAAAAAAAAACAAAATTAACATATTATTCTCAGAGATATAGCATGCACAGCACACCATGTACACTGTCCCAGGGCATCCAAGAACATAAAAATTACAGATACAAAAAAATCACACCAATTTTATAGGAGGTTCTTTGTAGTTTGCACTTAAAAAAATCTCAGCTCCCTTTATGGTTAATGCCACTCAAACTCTCAAGCTCTTCTGCACTTCTCATGCATCTAACGCAATCGCCTTCTTCGCTTCCACTTCCATTCCCTATGATTCTCCCATTTACCTTCAGAAACTTGGGTACAGGAGTGAACTTCAAGTACAGTAAGAACTCACTCATTCGGAGTAGAGTGTTTTAACATTCTTGAGATTTTGAATATGAGCACAATAATTTGAATCTATCAAGAAAATGTACCCCAAATAAAATTTCTTAGAAAAATGAAGCTAGGCATCATATATTTAGTACAACCCCAAAGTACAAAACTACTTTTAACATCATCTCTCAAAGAGATGTTAGTCTCTGATGGTCAACTTCCAGAGATGAGGAGCTGATTACCCCACAATGAAACACAGCATTTGGGGCATTTCTAATTATTGGAATTTCCCATAGTACCTATAACTTCTATTGATTCTAATTGTTACAGAGTCTTTAATTACTCCTTACTTGGTTCTCCTTTATGTTAATTAGTTCATTTATTCCAATATGTGAAATGGAGTATAAACCTAAACATGATGGTTTTCCTCCTCCTCTGTATATCCTCTATTTTGCCAAACATTCTTCTGAGGATTAAATACAGTTTTCCTGATGAGATTTGACAAAGCACAGAGAAGTATGGGCCTATTCTTTCTGAAATTTGGGCACAAAAATTTTTACTTGAAGACTAAGATGATATTCAAGATTTTAGCATGTACTTTATATGCTTGGCTTCTTATTCTTTTATTATCAAATTAATACACAAATAAATTCTTTCCGTAAAATAAGTGATATCTTACTCTACCCTCCTAAATGCTTGTCCCCAGAGCTAGACACTCAACAGCTTGGCCTTTATCTTTCTGGTCCTCATTTTATGTGTTTAAATACATATATACATGCATATATATAATCTATAGTCTTTTATAAAAATAACCAGGGTATTTCTTAATGTGCTGTTTATAATTCAATTAGTTCTCCTATACTTTGATCAGCTAGCTGGTTTGCCTTGAGCATTTTAAAATCACACATCTTGCCATTCAAGATTTTGATATGGAATTCAAGAAATTTAAAAATTCAACTTTTATGTTTTCTCATTTTGCATTAGTCAATGTCATTTTTTATTTTAACTCTAATATCTAAAATATTGGTTATCTCTTTCAGTTTTGTGCCTCTTAAATTTGAAAGCAGGTTTCCTACATCTTTTACTAGGTCATTGAAAAAAATATTGCACAGTATCAGAGAAAAGAAAGTTACCCCATTCGATATTTATTTCTAAGTAGCACTGAACCATTAATCAGCATTATTAGTGAATGATTATTAAGTAGCACCAAATCCAGGTAACATATAGTTACTAGCATCACTGGTTATTTGGTAATGTGATTTAATATTTTGGCCTCTAGTATGTGCAAGAGTGTTGAAAGAAGCTCTTCCTTCTCAGAACATGAATAGAAGATCTAGGCCAGAAAAACAATCACAGAAATGACACAATAAATTGTGGAAAGTCTAGTCACGTTCACAAATATTTACCTGTACTTGCTAAAGTCAAATTAGGCAGAAGGAAAGCATAAATTTATAAGTTCTTAAATAATGATAAAAAATTTAAAAAACAGGCATGTTCTGTATAACATAATATTTATGGGATACTCTCTTAGTAGCAATGTCTCAAAATTTGCTTCTTCTTAATTTTTTGTATTTTTTAAAATTTTCATTAGAGAAGTTGTAGGTTTACAGAAAAATCTTGCAAAATATACAGAGTTCCCATATACACTGCCCTCCACTCACTTTTCCTTATTATTAACATTTTGCATTAGTGTGGTACATTTGTTAACAACTGATGAGACAATATTATGATAATTGTACTATAAACTATAGTTCGTAATTTACATTAGGGTTCACTGTTTTATAGTCCTATTTTTCACACATACATACATACAACCTAAAATTTCCCTTTTAACCACATTCAAATATATAATTCGGTGTTGTTAGTTTCATTCACAATGTTGTGCGACCATCACCACCATCCATTACCAAAGCTTCTCTGTTACCCCGAGCAGAACTCCATACCAACCACACATTCACACCCTAACCCTAACTCCACCCTGGCCCCGGATAATCCTGTATCTTGTCAGATCTAGGTGAGTCTTTTTACTGTTTCTTTTCTTTATTGTTTTAATTTGTACATTCTTAAGCTGTAGATATATGCAGGGCAGTGTCTTCAACCTGCCATTACTTATAAAATATTAGAAAATGTGCTAAAGGAGAGTGTTTGTATGTGTGTGTGCATTTGTGTGTATGTGATTGCTTGCTGCTTGACTAAAGGAAAAATATTTCTCTTCACTATAATATCAGATTTTAAATAAAGAAATTTTTTTACTAATCTAAAGAGCCAATTACCAATTACTCTTTGGTGGGGCAGGAAAACAAGACAGTTTTCCTTCACAAGTTCTGATTTTGGGCATGGGCCAGTAGAGAAATTGTCATCAGAATTTTAATCACGTGAGAAGGAGGGTGGGGCTCCTTCCCTTGGCTCTCTAGACCAGCTGGGTTCCTCCATGTAGTTTCCAAAAGGGCCATAATATTCTACAGTGAATATTGGAGGCTAAAATTCATAAGGATTCAAACTGATCAATGTGAATGAGTGCATTCTAACAACAAGTTAGAGTCCCAAGCATACAGAATAAACATGCGCTGGGCCGTTGAGGATAAAAGTGCTCAGTTTGACCTTACACACCATGAGAGCAGCTTCTTCTGTAGGCAGCAGTCCAGGATATCATTCCTTCTCTAGCCAATATCAGGGTTGATTTCCTCTTAACTAGGAGATGTGCTTTGACTTTTGCCTGATATTTCCAGGTGTCTAATACTCCTATGCCAACCTGGAGCCTTTATGTTGATCTCTGAGAGCAGGCCTCATTTTCCATCTTGACTGGACATTGACTGGAAGCGCATGCTCTGATCATTTGTCTTGAGGTCAGCTTCCACACTTCACTGGGATGGTTCCTTGCCTTGGTAGCAGTGTCTTATCCTTTGTTAATTTTGTTACTCTCTGGAAGAGGGCACCAGTGTCCTGAAACTTGGTCTCATGATCATTTGTTTCTGTTTGGAAATGAGTGAGCTCTGCTTTTCTGCCTTTTTCTGCTGTCATTTTAAATTATTCCAGATTTTCCCTTTGATCTTTGTGTCTGCAAGTGGAAGATTTAAGAGGACAAAGAATACAAGCTGGGGTTGTTTTCCAAGTGTATGTATGCATCCTGGACTATATTTCATCTATGAATTTATGATGATGGTGCCCAGAGGGATCAGAGGGATCTTTATATTATCTCCAAGTCCTTTTATAACTAGACAAAAAGCAGATTTTATAAGCAAGAAGGATGGTAAGACTTTTCCTTGTACCCAAGGGTTTAGGAGATTGCTGATGGAATTATCTCTCAGTTTTTATAATGAGGCTACATGGTTAATGCTGCCACTTGGACATCAACAGAAAAATGTGTACTTCACTAGACTTTTAAGTGTAATGTCTAAGACAAGATAATTGCAAGCAAATCTTACTGATTCGTGATTACCTATTAATGGAAGAGAACAAATATATGGCTTACTTTGGAAAAAAGTGAATAATGAAACATCCTTCAGTGCCAATAGCTCACAAAAGAAACATGGAATAGTGGCAGATGCTGGTCTCTGGAGTTCCTTTCATTTGGCTTTCAGTTCCAGATTTGACTTTCTCTGATTGTGTGACTTAACCCTTCTAAGCTGGCAATAGTAATATAAACCTTATAGGGATTTTCTGGAATTAAATATGATAATATTTATAATTTCAATATTTATAATATAATATTATATAAAAATACTTAAAAACCATATTTGATGCCTTATAGAGGCTCATTTATTCACAAACACATCTTGAGCACCTACCATATGCAGGAACTGGGCTAGATGCTGAGGATAAAAAGATGGATAAGACAAAGTTCTTACCTTCAAGAGGTTTACAGTCTAATGGAAGAGACAGGTTTAAAATATAAAAATAGATATTTTTAGAGCATTGTCAGGCCAATTACAAGGAGGAATAAGAAAGTATAGGAGCCCAGAGGAGAGATACATTACATTACAACTGAACTAAGAGTGAGTATACATTTTCCAGATAACGTAGCATTCAAAATATATGGGTTGGCTTTACTTTTCTTTAATTCACATTGAGTCTCCACCATTTTTCATGCTTATGAGTTGGTTACTGGTGGTTCCAGGACTCCATTTGAAGGTGGTAGGGAAGGAGGAGCCAAAATTATGGACCATTTTTGGTTTATAATTGCATATTAAAATTCCTCAGATTGGTTGCTGTTTTAGTTTCCTATGCTGCTTACAGCAAATACCAGGATATGAGTCAGGTTAAAAAAAAAAGGGAATTTATTTGCTCATGGTTGAAGCTGGAAAATGTCCTAAATCAAGGCATCATCAGCCAATACTTTCTTCCCAGAGACTGCTGGAGATCTTTGGCTCCTCTGCCACATGGCAAGGCACATTGAGGCATATGCTGGTCTTTCCCTTCTCTTCTGAGTTTCATTGCTTTTAGCATCTTGCTGCTATGGCTTTCTCGCTCTCTCTGAATTCATTCTGCTTATAAAGTACTCCAGTGATAGGATTAAGTCCCATCTTCAATGAGGTGCATCACATCTTAACTGAAGTAGCATCATCAAAGATCTTACTTACAATAGGAAAGGATTAGATTTAAGAACATGACTTTCTGGGGTACATACAACTTCAAACCACTTCACTCTATCTACCCTCTGGACCCC
>JAQZBX010073145.1:0-14967 GCA_029593785.1 Cabassous unicinctus | reverse complement strand
AGTCGTAAAGCATATGGCAACATGGATGAATCTGGAGGACATTATGCTGAGTGAAGCAAGCCAGACACAAAAGGACAAATACTGTATGAATGCGTTACTATGAACTAAATATATTGTGTAACATATTGTTTGATCCCCAAAAAAATTTACTTTTAAGTTTTTAATTTTTTATATTTTCGATTATTAAATGTACAAATAAAGTTAAGAGGAAAAAAAAAAAAAGCTTAGGGTGTGTTTAGGGGACAAGTGAGTACAGTAATCTGACACATGTCACGGAGCAATGGGAGATAAATTGGGCTTACCTTGGTAAGACTAAAATAATCTGTGCTTAATTCCACAGGTAATGGGGTGTCACAGATGTTTTAGTGGAGAAGTGACATGATCAGACTATTGGGGTGTAGTGTGTGCTTCTACGAAGGTGATGGCAGAGCATCACTCTTCTTTAACCAGTTTCACCCACAAGAAACCTCTGTGTCAAAGGTAGAACTTCCCTCCTAGCACTTAAATAGTCAAGATTTTTACTTACCCAGATACGTTTTTGATAGCTCTCCTTTCTTTTCCAAACATGTCTCCTGGCTGGCTCCTTATTAGAGGGTGTGCTTCCTGTGAACAGGGACTTTGTTCTTTTCTCTTCCTCGAACCCTCTGTACCAGCAGCCCTAATGCCCCACACTATGCCCAGCTGGCAGTGGCCCTCAGTCAGGGTGGACAGACTAGCATATACCAGGTGTTGGGCACTTGACTGTATGTTGCACCCGGCCTGCATTTTCCCTCTAAAGATCATCTCAAGCATCCAATTAATTTACAGGGTGAAAAAAAAATGAGTAGGCAGGTAGGGGAGTAGATGTGCCTTTGTCGTAGTAGAAGACAAACTTCCATTATGGACCTATATTTTAAAAAAGCATTTGTGAAGCAGTTATTATATGCCAGGGACCTTGCATTTGAAATGCATCTAGTTGGCAATCTTATGAGAGAGTTACTATGAAACTGAGATGCAGAGAAGTTCAATAATTTGCTCAGTAGCCCATAACAAGCGACAGAGGCAGGATTTGAGCTATCTCTCTATTGTCAGAGTCCATTATCTTAACCACTGCATTCTACTGGTTCTGCACTAGAGGCCTAAATATCAGGGTCAAGGTATCTTCAACCCCTTAACCCATGCCCTACACCTGCAGCACAATGAATGACACTGTTGCCTGCACATTTACTGAAGGGGTTTATGTCATTGGTTTAAGACTTTGTTCCCAGAAAGAAAAACGCAAATCCCTAACCTTTTCAATACTAAGTAGCTCTCAGGGGCAGATCTCAATGGTTCAAAAGATTTTAGCCTGCCAGACAAATATCATTTATTAATTAACAATTCATTTACCCATAAGACAATCAGTACTTCCACACACTGAGTTAATGGGACTCCAGCCAAAAGCAAAGGAATTTGACACTACAATTCCTTTGCATAGCCTAAAAGTAAATTGACAATTTCTATTAGGCTCTTCTGCTCTCAGGCTTTCATTAACACCTCCATGGAGCCTCCAGGATAGTGGGGTGGAGGATAGGGAAGGTCCAGAACTCCCATTGGAAATCCCTGTTTTAACTTTTTATGATTGCTTGTTAGAAGGCTGGAGTGTCTATGTGAAGCCGGATTCCTCTAGGTTCTCAGCTATGTTACATGGAAAAATTTAAGAACATGCTGGTTTAGTTAGGCCAGTAGTTTATTAAGAAAAATGAGAGAAGGGAACAGAAACGGGAGAAAATAACAGATTACGCATCCCCAGGTGTAGGTGCAGGCTGCTCCAGACAGAGAGAGAGATTTGGCTTGTGTGCTTACCTTTATTAAGCTGTTAATTATTCCTCCCCCTGCTAATGTTCAGGGGAGGGGCCCCAGCTGTTTGCTGTTCTGATTGATGACCCCACCCATTCCAAATGGGGATCTAGCAGGGTTCTTCCAGCAGCCTCCTTGGTGGCGGTCTTTCCCTCAGGAAGTTTCCAGGCGGGGTTCCATGGCCACGTGTTTCACGGCCAGGTTTTTCTGCCAGGTCTTAGACTCGTCTTCCCATTCCCTAAACTAGCCCGCCTCTTGTGGGTTTCTTGAGAGCTAATTTGATGGGAAGGAAACGAGAAAGGGAAAGGAGTAGGACACCAATGAAGGAAAGGAAGGTGGGAAGAGACGGAAGGAGAGAGGACAGGGGAGAGAGCCTCATTGGGCTTTTCTGACATCATCTGGATCAGATTTTGACTAGGAAGTAACCATTTTCAACATAAAGATCACCAAGGATGAACAAAGTGGCACTATTTCAAGCTAGACATAATGTCTGTTTATTTCTCTTTTAAGAATTCTCATTCCAAGATCTGCTGGGTTGAATACCTTACATTTCAGGGGTCCAGTTTTTCCTATCCATGCTCCTGCCTGACTTCCTCGTTTCGTTTTGTATTCTTGCTTGAGGTCATATTCTGAACCTTAGCACCAGGCTCCCTATCTCTCTAATCTCCCCTGGGGATATGCGGGGGTGGGGGGCTGGGCGTGATCAAGAAGAAAGTAGACTATCATTGCTGTAAAGTGCTGCATAAGCAAGGTCACTGGGTTGTTTTTGTTTGTTTGCCTCCAAGAAGTTGACAGCATTTGCATAATCTGTGGGTATTCTTGCTGGTGTCTGAGTTTCTTAATTTCAAAGAGTGAAAAATAAATAGAGGCAGTGGATGTGGTTCAAGAGGTTGAATGCCTGCCTCCCACGAGAGGTCCTGGGTTCCGTTCCACATGCCTCCTAAAAACAAACAAGCAAGCAAACAAACGAAAAAAAAAACCAACTCAGGGGAGCCAATGTGGCTCAGTGGTTTAGCACTGGCTTCCCACATAGGAAGTCTGGGGTTCGATCACCTGCCTCGGTACCTCAAAAGAAAAAAAATAAATAAATAGAGGGACCGTCAAGAATTAAAGAGAGAGAGAAATTAGAATAGCACGAGACAGGAAGTGAACCATAGACCCGGAAAAACTGTGAGAACGGCACTAGAAGGGCAGAAAATAGAAATTGTTCAGTTTGGCCCAGCCCTACCTTCCTGGCCTTAAATCGCTGACCTGTCCTTCGCCTTATTTCTCTCAAAGTTGCAAAATGCATTTGTCTGTTTCCGGGGTTGCTCCCTCTAGCCCCACCCCCCACGCTTGTATTCCGCAGGCTACTTACGGTCTTTGGGCTTTTCCTTTCCCTTTGCAACTCCTCTCAACACACCCGGTACACCCATGCATGCTTGCACCCGCTGGGCCCCTGGGTGTCTGGCCCATACCTAACCCACGAACTTGCCATGAAGTGTCTAGAATTTGGGGTCTCTAAGCGTTGGGACCAAGAGGGAAAAGCAGATTGCAGACATCTGGCTTGACCCCTCCGTTTCTCATTTTCCTTTGTTTGTTAAATGAATATTCAAGTAAACAGTAATGGCTTCCGCTCTGAGGCACTTCTTAAGGTCATTTACATAAATTAAAAAGGAGTAGGCTCTCTCTGCCTGGAGGAGCCCACACCAAATCTCTGTGTGTTATTTTCGTCTTTCCCATTTCTCAGCAAGCTCTGTTCTTTTCCCTCATTTCCCAAATTCTTTTTACCGGCCTAACTAAAAAAAAAAAAAAAGTAGTAGTAGATACTACCATTTTATAAATTAGAAAACTGAAGGCATGGAAAAGTTAAGTGCCTTGTCCAAGGGTGCTCAGGTATTTGCGTAGGTGTCTGAGTCAGACGATCACCTTAAGCAGTGTAGGTGAGTAAGCTGTGCTGGTGGCTGGGAGCGGGGCTGAAAAGTGACTGGAGAGAGAGCCGAAGGCCAGTCGGGTCCTGCCCTGGAAGAGTTGTGGCTTGATGCTGAAGGGCAAAGGCAAGTCTTCACCCTTTTTTGGGTCTTGATTTCCACTTCCGGGAATGAGTGTTGACCTAAAGCCTTCAAAAGTTTTTGCTCCTGTATCTTCTAAAAGAGTTTTAAAAAACCATGTACCTCCTTGCACATTTTAAAGTTGACATCTAACATTTTTCATTATAAGATTAAAGCGTTGTAAAATAGAAATATTGGCCTCTTGTAAATATTAATATATTAAAATTATTTAGGGAAGCGGGTGTGGCTCAATCGATAGAGCTCCCCTTTACCATATGGGAGGCCCCGGGTTGGCTTCCCGGGGCCTCCTTGTGAGGGCAGGCCAGCCCGCATGGCGTGGTGGGCTGATGCAGCGGGACCTCACAGCAAGGGGGAGATAAGCAGACATGGAGAAAACACACAGCGAATGGACACAGCTAGCACAAGCAGCAAGGGGGCGGGGATAAATAAATAAATAAATAAATAAATCTTTTTTTAAAAAAGTATTTAATCACTCTTTTAAATGAATCCAGTGGGATGGAATACCATAGTAATTTGATATCACCATCAATTAGAAAATTCATGGGGAGTGGATGTGGCTCGAGCAGTTGAGCTCCTGCCTCCCACATGGGAGGTCCGGGGTTCAGTTCTTTGAACTGAAAAAAACAAGAAGGAAACAACAAGCAAAGCAAATGATAAAACCACCTCAGGGAAGCCAATGTGGCTCAGTGGTTGAGGTGGTTGACATACCAGGTCCTGGGTTCAATCCCCAGCCCTGGTACCTCAAAAAAAAAAAAAAAAAAATTCTTGATTAAACTTTGTACGTTGAAAGTGTTACATTGCTTCTTTTTTCCTTTGAAATCATATTTCCATGTAATTTTGTCTTAACGTAATTCTGTGTGAAAGTATTTTATTGACCACCCTGTTATTTATACAAACTTCTCTATAAAAAAACAAATTGAAATTTATTACCTAAAAATTTCCAGTAACCGTAAGGCTCTAATGTTTAAAACACAATACTATTAGTAGCATTTATTGAAAGAACAGACTTTACAAATTTTTATAATTAGTAAATATTAAGAAGTGAAATTTTGCTGGAAATTTGTTTCTTACTGTGATGGAAGGAGTGGAGTGGTGTTTAGGGTTCCTTGATCAAAAGAATTGTCCCTTTGTTTGGTGCCCCAGAGGTTTTTACACCCCAGAACAGTGCATTGTTTAGCAGGATTGGGGAAAGGTGAAAGGCACCTTTTTTTGTTTTTTTTTTTGTAAAGTGGGAAGACTGTGAAACTGTGAAAAAGAGGTGGGAAAGGAGAATAGGGTTGCAGACACCTTCTGAGGCACATGTTTAGGGAAGAACACAAATGGAAATTGAGCATCTGGAAATTGGCTTTTTCAAAACTATCCATGGCCCTCTACCCCTTCGAAAGTTCCCACTCACTCCAAGGGGCACAGCCCTGAAGATCTATCTCTACTGTCCCTTACAGCCCTGACTGCTCCATGTAACTGCTTCCATGGCCATACCAGCCCAGGGGGGAAAACTGGGTCATAGCAACAGTAACCAAGCAATGCTCTTTGTTCCTTACCCCACAGTGTTTGCACAACCTCCAGCCCCTTCAAGGACCTCCTGAGTCACTCTGGAGTCTCTGGGGGTGGCTTTCTTGTGCTCACAAACTGGTCCTCTTGGCCCCTTTCTGATTTCTGTAGCTAGGTTTCTTTTGTAGCAAAAAAGCCTCCAGAGTCAAGTAGACTGTTTCATATGAGGAAACTAAGCTTCAGACCCTTGAGGCTCTTCTGGCTCAAAAAGTAACCCTCCAGAAGGAAAATGCCCCCCATCCCATGCTATTGTTCCCTGGGATAAGGATTTAGCAGGGGAAGCACCTCCTGCTGGCACTTCTTACAGGGGTTTGTGAAACAAATCTTCCCATTTGGTCTCCCTTTTCTTTAAGTGGTGAGAAAATGCTAAAGTGGCTTAAGTACCAAGTACTAGGAAAGGGGCCCCTAATCCCAGGCTGCATTTTCTCTTCCAGCCTTACCCCAGTTTCCCTTACACTAGGAGTTCTTAACCTTTTTTGTTCCACGGACCCCTTTGCCAGTCAGGTGCAAACCACGGACCCCTTCTCAGAATGTAGTGGCAGATGGTTTTATAACACTCAACATGGCCATGTCTTTAAATTAAATTTTAGGATTATTCAAAATTACGTTTTACAGTTTTCCCATAATTTCAATACCTGATAACCTAACGCGGTTCAACATCTGTTCAAACAGTCATTTTCGGCAAACATTTAAAACCACCTCCTCCATCCTTACCAACCTTTTTGCAGGCAGTTATCCACTGCACTCAGAACACGCTATATCAAAATAAAAATCATACTAGTTCCACACTATACTGTGTATTAGCTAATAAATATATCACTTCAGACCAACACGTCCCCACAAGAATAATGTTTTTTTTTGAATTTTCAATTCAAGCTCACAGACCCCCTGAAATCTTGGGGGTCTCTGGACCCTGGTTAAGAACCTCTGCTTTACACCAACACAATACTCCAAGGGCTCTCTCTCTTGGGCTTGCCTTTTTGGCTCCTTGGTAAACTTATATTTACCAGTTAAATCTCGGTTCAATCCCTTTCTGGATGCCTTCCCAGTTCCCTCCAGGGCCACAGCCTTTTCTGCTATCTCCATGCTCTTACTACATTTTGGAATTTGTTTATTAGTCTTTCTCTCCGATTAGACTAGGGGCTCCCTGAGGGTTAGGACTAGGTTCATCAGAGACAATGCATCCCCTGGTGCCTGAAACAGAGTAAGTGCTCAAAGGATGTTGGTTGAATTGAATGTCATGCGGATCGCAGAGACAGAGCCAAAAGAGAGTACAATTGTCCTGCTGATTCTGGTTTAGGTCATAAGAGGGCTGAAGAGAGGCTCAAAAGTGTCCATTGACACTCTTCTCTGTCATGTTATCTTTTGGCGCACAAACAGAAGAAAGTGGCTCTTCTCTCTTGAAGACAACCGGCTCATTCTGTCCACCAGTGTCTGCGACTCCAGAGGTTCTGGGGTCTGGAGGGTGATGGGCAGGGACAGAGGCTCTGGGCACAGCCTGTTGAACACAGCTGGGGTCAGGAAGAATTTTTTGTTTTTGTGTAGGTGCCATCTTTGCTCCTTGTCCAAAGAGGAAGGAGGGGCCTACTGTGAGTCTCCTGCCAGTGGGATGAAAGAAACAGTCCAGGGAGAACCAGCCTATTATCTGAACTCAGCCTCCTACAAACAATGCTCTGGTTGATACATTCTCTGCTCCCTTTCCAAGGGGAGGCAACAGCATAGCAATAGGCTGATCTATGAAACCCATCTTCTGGCCTGGAATTAGAGAGATCTGGATGACTGCCCTGGGGAAGGCCACCTCATCAGGATTCTATCCAAGTAAGCCCCTGACCCAGAACTACACAAGCGAGTCATTGCACTTGCAATACAGGGGTGCTACTCAAATCTGTGGACTGGAAGCATTAGAGTCACTTGGGAGTGTTAGGGATGCAAATTCCTGGGCCCCACCTCAGACCTATTAAATCAGAATTCCTTGGTGAGGCCTAGGAAGCTGTGTTTTAACTAGCTCTCCAGGTGTTTCATTGTTTGTTCTTTTTGGAGGTACTGGGGCTCAAATCCAGGACCTCGTACATGGGTGTGTGCCACTTGAGCTATATCTACTACTCATCCAGAAGGTTTTAATGCATGCTAAAGTTTAAAAAGTACTGCTATATAGGATATACAATCAAATTCTCTCAACCTCTCTCTCTCTTTCTCTCTCTCTCTCTCTCTCTCACACTCACACACACACACACACACACACACACACACACACACACACACAGTTGCCTACAACTCCTGCAGCTGCTAATGCCACTGGTCGTTTCCCTGTGGTTTCCCTCAGCAGGGCACTGGGATTTGTTTTCCTCTACTGTGGACCTTGCTCATTTCCTGCTGCTTCAAAGAGTTTGGGAGAGGAAAGAGAGCAAGAACGAAGGCAGGGGGGCGGGGGAAGGGGGAAGCAGGCAGTGGAGCTTTTAAGAATGAGAAGCAAAATGCTTAGTGACAATGTTCTTTTGTGAGGCGTTCAGCTTTATGTTGATGGGGCTGCAAGTCATTTGCAATCCAGGCACACGGCGGGAGTTGACCGGGTCATTCTCCAGGGTCAGATCGCCCTCTGCTGCTGACTGATAAATAACACTTTGGACTCTGGAACTGCCAAGGAAAAGAGAGGAAGAGTCTCTGGGGTCCGGGTGGGAGAGAGGACATGACTAAGGCCAAGAGGTCACAAAGTCACCACTTTATGGCTGTAGAAGAAATTAAGATCTTGTTTTCAGGGAAGGAAGAAGCAGCCAATTCAGTGGGTGTTTCCAGGATTCATCCAACAAACAGTGGGGTCCTGCCAAGACCTCCACTGACTCCCATGATTCCAAGCTTCCAGCTTGATTTGGCTCTGCTGCCACTCTCTCCCCCACCCCGCTTTCTGCTCTTCCTTAACCCACCTTGAAAAAAAGGAAAAGGGATTTAAAAAAAAAGAGAGATGGAAATTTTTGGTGTGGCGGCATTTAGGGGGCAATTAGTCAAGGCTCAGATTTTTTTAAAAACCTCTTTTTCTCAGAGTCTCTTTGTTTCTTTTGTCTCCAGGAAAGCACTCTGTCTTTCCGTCTTTCTTCTCCTGCCAGGAGACTCTTACCCCACAGCTGTGGAGTCAGCCTTTCGCTCCAACTTTATTGCCCCACTTTATAGCAGTTGGGAATGACAGTTCATGTGGGTCACTGGTGGAGAGAGCAAAGATTTGTTCCCAGAATAAAAGCTCAGGCACAGCAGTTGCTCTTGCCAACCACAGGCAGTGGCCCATTTCCTCCTGTTTCCCACCTTTGCCCCTTCCCAGCTCTGATTTGAGCTGGCCCCAGGACCCTTCCACCCCTCCACCGTTAGGATTTATGTAGTGTGCAAGCCTCTTGCTGTGGAGATACCTTTGGGATCAGCTCTGGAAAACTAATTGAACTGCCCTGAAGGGACTGGAGTGGATGGGGGATATGTGGGTGCAGATGAGGAAAAGATGACAGCAGCAGCCAAATTCATTAAAATGGAGCACCCTGGTCTTTTCCTCCAAAATCCTCATGCAAAGCTAGGTCTAGCCACGTGAAGCCAAGTCCCTTGACCAAAACATACATCTTTAGATAAAAATTTGTTTGCTTGATTTTCTGTTTTACATGTGATAAAATATCTAGATCTTTAGACAATCATAACTGGATAATTTTGCCTATTGCTGAACATTTATTTGTATTAAAATCAGAGCATATGATGCAGTGTCTTCTAGTTATGGTACTTGAAGGACAATTTCATCTCTCATAAGTTGCTTATTTGGTTGTCTTCATTGTGAGCCTGGTTGCATTTCTGGGGCAATTTTGTGCCTGGAGTTGGACCAAAATTCCAAGTAAAGGGCCATGGTTTTGTGGGCACTTTGGTTGGCAAGAAGTGGACTGGTCTCTGCAAACACAGGCAGGTATACAGGGCTAAAGAGAAGAATGGTCAATAGAGGGCATGAACAGCGACATAATTTGTGGGATCTGTGCAAAAATGAAAATATGGAGCCTTCTTGTTCAAAAAGTAAGGCCTTCGAGATGGTGACAGCAGAACATTTAACTAAGCGCAGGGCCCTTCTAAGTATGGGGAACTGTGTGACTGCAGAGGTCACAGGCCATGAAGCCCCCTAGGTAGAGGGGTAGGTACCTAGGTAGGGTAGGTAGAGGGTCCCCTAGGGAGCAGGTAGGGTAGGTCAACGGCCTTAAGAAGGAGTGGTTCTTCCCCTCCAGTTTATTGTCATTCCCTTTTGCCATCCTCAAGGCTTCAGTCTGGCTTTTTTTGATACTCGCTTGCTGGGGTTAGCTGTTCTTTGGGAGCAAAGGGTGGAGCCTGTGACCAGGCTTGGGGAGACACACCTGGGGGAGGGCAGCAGCAGTATCAGGGAGGAGCTAGTACCCAATGGCATCAGGTGTCCTAAGAGCTATGGGGCAGCAGCAAGCAAGGCAAATGTACTTCGGGAGGAAACCTGTGTTTGTTTGCTTTCTTCCAGGATTCCCACCATAACCAAAAAACAAACCAACAAGAAAGAATAGCTTCTCATATTTCAAAAGGAGAGGACTTGGAGTCACTGAAATGTATGTATTAAAGGAAATCTGGCCTGATTGGGTAACCTTGGGCAAATGAAGTCTTGGGACACTTTTGATTGCATAATCAGGTATGACTGGTAGGAAAGGCTTCATAGCTTGGGTTATAGATATAGTTTCAGCTCTTATTTTTCCATTTATCACTGGAGCGCCTAACTGCTTTTAGTGGCAGGAAGTCCAATATGTCCCTGGACACCTTCCCACCGCCCCCATCCGACAGGGGACATATGCATGTCTGGCCCGGTCACTGTTTGGGAGGATAAGCAGCAGCAAGGGGTGGCTTAGAGAGTGGAGTAGATGTCCTGATGTGAACTGAGGCAGAGAAAGCAGCACCACTTAAGTTCTATTTTATTTCCGTCCCTTTCAAGACTGAATCGGTGCCACATTTGTGGGTGAATGAGCCAACTACATCCTTCCCAACTTCTTTCTCAGAATTAGGGAACCCTGATTTGTATTCAGGACCTCACTTTTCAGAGGCATCATTAAAATATCAAAGCCTATGCTACACAGTGTTTGGTAAAATAAGGTAAAATAAAATGGCCGCCTGCATTGGGCATTGCCATTGCCGGGAGAGACCCCCTTTCTGAAAAAGGATTTTCCAGAAGACAAAAATGACCTGCAGGGACTTTCAAAGGAAATGGAACAATGAAACACAGCCTACAGAACTGCAGATAAGCAACACTTGATGATAAACCAGTTTCAGCCCAGGAAAGAGCGCTTATTAGAATGGACAAGCAGACCATGCTAATCAATGTATATCTACTCCCCACTTTGTAAGACCCCCCTCTGTAAAACGGAAACTCAACATCAGCCAATCAAAACATATCCTTGCTTGCTTCCACATTTGCCCTGTATAAGCTTTCCCTTTTCACCTCCTCCACTCTCAGAGCTCCTTTTCACATGCAGTTTGGGTGCTGCCGGATTCATGAATTGTAAACTGCTCAAGCAAACCCCCATAAATAATATCTTGTCTGATATTTTTAATAACACTGATGAAATATTAAGGAAGATAAGAAAATACATTTAAGTATGTTTAAAATATATTTTAACATGTTTATTTATATCACAATAATTAGAATTGCCTTTTTTTTCTTTTCTTTTTTTTTTTTTTTTTTGAGGTACCGGAGCTCAACCACTGAGCCATGTCGGCTCCCCTGAGTTGTATTTTTCGTTTGCTTGCTTGTTTGTTTTTAGGAGGCACTGGGAACCGAACTGAGACCTCCCATGTGGGAAGCAGGCGCTCAACCGTCCAAGCCACATCCGCTCCCCAGAATTGCCGTTTAAGATAAGAATTGATTGTTACTGCTCTTCCTTCTAAGGGAGGTAGCAAAGTGTTCCTATTGGTGGGGAAATAAGACTTTGCTTTGGTCCTTTCTCCTCCAAAAGGTGAGTGGGGGAGGGGAAAGGAAAAGACAGATTTCACAGTCTTATTCCTGAGGGGTTGGATATGGGGAAAGGGCTCAGAGTTTAGCAGAGTACACATACACAAGTCTTTAGCCTTCTAGAGCTGTGTAAGGGGCAGAGAGATCAGTTGTTTTGCCTAACAGAGTGAGAGGAATCGAGTTTCTGGGGGCCCGGAAAAGAGGGTCTAAAAATTGGATAAGCAAGGAGGCTTTGAGGAGGGAGTATGATAGTCAAGCAACAAGTAAAATGGCTGTAAGTTTTCTTTCTCTTTTTTTATTTTTTTTTAGGAGTTACCGGGGATTAACCCAGGACCTCGTATGTGGGAAGCAGGTGCTCAACCACTCAAGCTATACCCGCTGCCCTGCTATAAGTTTTCTTAAGGACATAGATGTCTAAAATACCCTTTCCCCAAATATTCATTAAAGTCTGCTACACATACAAATGCTTGAACCAATAATTAATAAAGCAAATACTTATATAGTACTTACTGTGTGTCACCCACTATTCTAAGTACTCTATATACATGAAGGTATTTAATCTTCATAATAATCATATAGAGTTGATTCTATTATTATTCTGTTTTTATGGATGAAGAAACTGAGGCACAGTGAAGCTAAGTCATTTGCCTAAGGTCACACATGGTTAATATATTTTTTGAAATCTCAGTAGATATTAGGATGCTATTATTTATTTAAATGCCAATAATCCAATAGGTTTAAAAATTGTACATCAAATACCCAGCAAGTGAATTTTAAATAATCAAAGTTAGAGTTAACGGAGAGCAATAGCAAGGAGGAATGTGGACCAAGATGACTTTTTGTTTATTTGTTTTTGGTCCACCATCTCCCTTACCCCACAAACTAATGGAGCACTGAGGCTCAAACTCTTGACACTGCAGACACTACTGGGTAGAAAGTGACCAGCAGGCAGAGCGCATAGCAAGTGTGAAGACACAAAAAGCAATGCTGAGAAGAAACTACAGTCTGAGAGTAAGGAGATGGTAAATGAGCTTTTAGAAAGTTCTTGGGGGAGTGGATGTGACTCAAGCAGTTGAGCGCCTGCCTCCTACATGGAAGGTCCCGGATTCAGTTCCCTGTGCCTCCTAAAGAAGACAAACACAGGGAAGCGGCTGTGGCTCAATTGGTTGTGCTTCCGTTTACCATATGGGAGGCCCTGGGTTCGATTCCCAGGGCCTCCTGGTGAAGGCAAGCAGGCCCGCGTGGTGCGGTGAGCTGGCACAGCAAGATGACGCAACAAAAGGGAGACAAGCAGACACAGGAAAACACAAAGCAAATAGACACAGCAAGCACAAGCAGTAAGGGGGGAATAAATAGATAAATAAAAATAAATCTTTAAAAAAAAAAAGAAGACAAACACACAACGAGCAGACAATGAGCTGACAACAAGCAAAAACAACAAGCAGATAACAAGCAAAAACAGTGAGCAAACAGACAAGGGAGCCATCTCTGTGGGGGGAGGGGTTCTCATTGAAATCTCTGGGTGCAGAGAATTATATTCCATAGTAGTGAAATAATTTGTAGATGGGGTCATGGAATCATCAGCCATTATCTTGGAGCACAAAAGTTTACATATCTTAACTAAAAAACTCCTTGAGAAATTGTGGGGAAAGGGAAGGGTGTCAGAAGACTGGAGACATGAAAATGTTATAAATATCATAAACTTGAAAAGGGTAGATTCCAGAATCTCACCTAATGATGGGACTCTTACCAACTGATGGTAAGGATGCCTGGAAGTAGGGTGCTGATCTCAGGAAAATCCCACAACAGTGTCCTAAATACTAGTTTTGTGAGCACTTCACAAAGAAAGTTGCTGACAATGACAATGAGTTTTCCAGGAATGTTTCATGTTAAAATAACTAACTATATTTTATTTCATAATAAAGTTACTAGATGTGTAAATTAGGGCAATGAAATAGTTATGCTGTATCTTGATTTTAGCAAGACATTAACAAACTTTCTTGATACCATTATGGAAATGATTTTTAAAATGTGGCAGGATTCTAATATGTTAGCTGCATATATTTGTCACTGTGATCTGATTCAGGGCGGGCTCTTTGATCCCATCCTGCTCAGTGCTTTCATCAGACTAAAGAAAGCATTTTTATTAATTTGTAGATGACAAATTTGGGAGCAGTACTTAATGCAATAGATAAAAGTCAATATTCAAGAGCATCTTATCATTTCAGAATAATTACCCCAAACCTAATTATTAGATATTTAATATCATCCTAATAGAGAGTGCTGCAATTAAGTATAGAAACAGACGGCACAAGTCTGTGGAGTGACAGTTCAACAGAAATCCCTATGAGTTTCTGGGGGAGGAGGGTATTCTTAATTGTTTTTCATACAATTGCTCAAAACAAACAAGCAACGAAAAATAAAAAGCAAGAAATCTTCCCTGGGTGAGCCACATCAGGAGCATTATATATGGTTTGCTGTGCCCTACTTTAGAAAGGACCTTAAAAAAACAGAGGCTATTCAATGGTAACACTATGCAAGGGGCTTTATATATATTTTCTCATTTAATTCTTAAAACATTCTTATATGGTAGCTATTACTATCCTAATTTCACAAAGGAAGAACCTGGGGCATAACAAGATTAAATATTTGCTCCAAATCATATAGCTATGGTGAGAGTTTGAACACAGACCAGGCAGACTTTCCCACCCACATGTTTAGCCGCTATGTGCATGTCTTTCAGAATAAAGAAGACCAGGCCATTAACGGCCCTAAATTAAACTGTGTTTTAAAGCAAATGTTGGGAAATGGATGTGGCTCAAGTGATTGGGCTATGTAGGAGGTCCAGGGTTTGATTCCTGGGGCCTCCTGGTGAAAGGCAAGCTGGCCCACATGGAGTGCAGGCCCGAGCAGAGACCTGGTGAAGCAAGATGATGCAACAAAAAGAGACACAGAGGAGAGACAATAAGAGACACAGCAGAACAGGGAGCTGAGGTTGTGCGAGAGATTGAGCGCCTCTCTCCCACTCCAGAAGGTCCCAGGATTGGTTCCCCGTGCCTCCTAGGGAGAAGACAAGCAGATACAGAACACAGAGAGCAGACAGCGAGCACAAAATTAACGAAGGGGGTGGGAAATAAATAAATCTTAAAAAAAAAAAAAAAAAAAAGACAAATGTTAAAGTGCCTGGGTCTGTTTAATTGAGAGAAACAAAATAGTAGCAACTACTTTCAAATATTTAAAAAGTTTCATGTGGCAAAAGTGGCTCTAGAGGGCATAATTGGGATAAAAAGTTAAATCAATATCTGCTCAATATAAGGAAGGACTTTATAGTCATTAGAATTATCCAAAAATGGGATGATCTGCTTAGAAAAAAAATATTTTGGTCTCTGGGCACACCACCAATCCAGGGGCATAATTACTGGGATACTGCAGTGAGCGAAGTTCCTGCTCTCAGGAAGCTTTTTGCCAGTGTTTCCAAGGTGTTTGAGGAGAAGATGGCTGGTGACCTTCTGTGGATCCCTCCCACAGAAGGTTCCTCCCTTCAGTGGAAATTTCAAGTTGGGCCTATACGAG
>JAQZBX010073144.1:0-14963 GCA_029593785.1 Cabassous unicinctus | reverse complement strand
ATTTTCTCAGAGGGGAGGGAATGTCCCCTCTACTTCCTAGGAGGAAGGTGGATTAAAGCCACTATTTTAGATGCATTCTTTGCCCTAACCCATGGCAAGTAGCGATTTATCTGATTGGTGAAGTTGGAGATTTGGTCATCTGGGCAGGTGTAAACATTGAAATATAATAGCATGGGGCCATCCCAGCCTAACACAGGCCTATACAATCCTTTGGTCTGAGCATGTATGTGGGTAAGAGAAACCCCCACCCCCCAATCCTGTTTAACCAATGAAATACCTGTTGGAAAATTGTGCCTGCCTCAATTTATTACAACTTTCCTCTCCCCTAGCCTCCAGAAGCTGAGAGCTGGCTTGGCCCACATGGGTTGATACCACACAGACCTGTCGGTCATCTGGTCACCAGTGGGCTGGCACCTGTGTTAGTGCCTGTGACTGAGTGGGTCACAGGACTCCACTGAGAGGCACTGGAGCTGTAGAGGCAGCAACCCCAGCATCAAAGTGGGGGCAGGGTGTTTGGCAGAGTAAGCGAGGAGGTGGCCATGGACTCCACTCAGGAAGAGGATCTCCTGGATCAGGACTGGTAAACCTGTCCCAATAAACTAATGGCCAGGCCCTGGGTTTTCCCAGGCCTGATCAATGGTTTCTGGCAGGTATGCCCCTGCGGTTGGCGTTTTTGGCAATTGCATGGGCAGCTCTGTCCTCCTCTTTTCTTTCAGGCCTCAGAAGTAATTATTGGAAAGACAGATATAGAGATATGTTCAACCCTGGAGACGGGATAGTTTTGATAATCATCAGAAGCTATTCCCACCTTTAGTGGAGAATATTTAGCCCATTTCATTTGGAGGCTTGTCCTTGGAATCCAGCATTTAAGAAAAGGCCAAGATCACTGCGGGGCTCAAATGGATTTGCACATGAGTTGAGCTGACTCAATTATTAGAGAGCTAAAGGCTGCTTGGGTAGGAGTTTGAAATGTTGAAATTTCCGTGATGGTTACCCTCTTACAACCCAAATTTAAGGTACTTCTGGAAAATAGACTAGAGCAGAAAAACTCTAAGGTTCTTCATGCATTCACTCATCAGATTTATTGAAGACCTATTATGTGCCAGATACTGTCTTATCTGTTGGAGTTACAATGGTGAATGAAATAGAGCCAGTTCTTGCCATTACAAGGCTTGCAGTTGGGTAGTAGAGAAAGGTGATTGCGCAGCAGAAGCAGCTAACTGTGTGAGAAGTAGAAAAGATGGAAGGGGCACATAGTAGGAGCACCATACCCAGGATGGAGGGATTAGGAAATATTTCTGGAGAAAATGATCCCTAACTTTAGACATTGTAGCCTGGAAAAAGCTGAGGGGTAAGAAACAACAAACAATCATTAAAGCTTATACCATAAACAGCACAGAAAGGTAGACATCCCCAAGTAAGAGATGAGAAAAGCAGAGGCTCAGAAGGTTAATCAACTTGCCCAAGGATACTCCACTTGTAAGTGGCTGAATCTGGATATTTCAGAAGCCGAACTCTAGATTCTTATTTGCTTTACTCTACTGTCAACATTAAAATTACTATTTAAGAAGCCTGAATACATCATGTAGCAAAATAGCATTGGCTGCTCTGTTGGCCACATGGGGTTTGGAGCTCTAGTCCCTCAATCAGTAGAGAAAACCTAATCCAGGCTATTAAATAGTAGTGGGAACTTGGTCTCTTAACTAAACTGGGGCAGAAACTAGAACACGGATGCTGTCTAGACCCTGAATAACATATTCCAAGTGACTTTCTCATTGCCTTAGTAAGTCTACACTACTGTTTTCTAATTTGGTGGAAACATTCAAGTTCATGAGCCCTAGAGTGAAGAATTATGTTCTGTGCACACAATGAGGTGACATTTAAAGGTATGCAGAGTAGGGTAAGGATAATACTACCACAGTTCTAGAACAATGATTTAATAAATTAGACATTTACTTTTAAAATTTTAAAATATGTGGCCCCAAAATATGTATATTTATATCCTGCCTCCAAGGAATATATGGCATGTTTTAAAAGAAAAGTGATTTTTTAAAATTAAGATTAAAAGAACCAAAAAGAGAAAGTTCAATATGAGAAAAATGTATAAAATTGATTTCCAGGCTTCCTGGAAGCCAAAGCAAAAAAGGAAACATGGAAAATTACATAATTTTTCCTGATCAAAAAAAGAAGCTGCTTTTTAGTTCCTCAGAGAGAAAAGTGTTCCCTAAGACACAAATTCTGAAACTAATTTAACATAGACTTGACATCTGGAAGAAGAAAGGTGCAATTTAAAGTATTTGAAATGTAGTAGACTGTAGCACAATTGAAGTCCTGTAATTAAATAAACTTTTTTTCCTCTTAAACTTAGAATGGAGGAAGCACTCCTACCAGGGCACAATTAGTGAAAGTCAGACCTATTAGACCCTAATGGACATGTCTGGGTTCAGATTACAGCACTAATTCATCTATTTGTTTATGTATTAATGAGGCAAACATTTGTTGGTTACCTGATCTATGCCATTCACGTTTCTAGGGCTGGGATTATGTGATGAAACGGAAACTGTCCCTGCTCACAGTCCAACTTAAAATGATTCCAACACATTAATATACAATTCTGAAGTTTTAATTAAATTGTCATCATGATGTGTGATGGATGAATTGTGGGTCAATCAAACTTGCATAATGCTTTATGGTTTACAAAATGTTTCCACGCATTGTTACAACCCAAATCTTGTATAAGCATTGGAACATTCAGGTATAACCCAATATTCAGATTTAGACTGATGTTCCTGGTTACAGAGTCTGGATAAACCATCAAGCACATTGTTTGTGCTTATATTTTTCCATTAGAATGGATACACTTGAGAACTCCTTTCAGAAATTACTAAGAAAGTCAGCTAGTTAATGCCACAAAAGACCTTCATATACCTTGATGTGCTAAAGAGTTGAACGTTGTACTAAGTGACGCATGTTTAATAGGCATTGGAATTTTCTTTACATCCCATGAATTGTTGCAAGACTTTTGACAAAATGTGAGATCCTTGTGTGAGGCAAAGCCAGGCAATATTAATTACTGTTAAGTGATAACTGCTTGCCCCTATCTCAAGGCAGTGATTGCCAGTCTTATGATTCCCTCAAACTCTCAGGCCCTTTATTCTCCTTTCTCAGCATTCTTGTTGTGCACAATGGGTGAAGAATTCTGCTTTTTTTCTAGTTAATTAGCCCACATCTAATGATACTGCTCCATCCTTGGTTGATTTAGAGCAACCTCCAGCTGTCTGCTTCCTGTCTGTGTAGAAGGTTCTGGTGATGAAGGTAAAGTCTATAAAAAGCAAATGGCTACTACATTCACCAATGCAGGCAAAGTGCAGGTAGAGTGACCATCTCATCTTCTGGTTATCCCAGGACCCTTCCGGTTTTAGAGCTGAAAAATCCCAAGTCCCAGGAATACACTCAGTCTTAGGCAAACCAGGAAAATTGGTCACCCAATCACCTGTATAATCAAAACCCAGCAAATGAACATGGAGCGAAATACAAGGGCAGCAGGTAGCATCTTAGTTTGCCAGGGCTGTAACAAAGTACCAAAGGCTGACTGACTTGACTAACAGGAATTTATTGTCCCATAGTTTTGGAGGCTAGACATCCAAAATCAAGGTGTTGGCAGGGCCATGCTTTCTCCAAAGTTTGTAGTGTTTTGGTGGTGGCTTGCTGGTGACCTGTAACTCAATCTCTGCCTCCATCGCATGGCTATCTCTCTCCCTGTCTGCCTCCTTCTGTTTCCTCCTCACTGTGTCCAAATCTCCTCTGCTTAGAAAGATTCCAGTCATAATGGATTAAGGCCCACTCTGATTCAGTTTGGCCTCAGCTTATCTAATAACATCGTCAAAGATCCAGTTTACAAATGAGTTCACATCCATGGGACTGGGAACATGATGATTCAACCCATAAAAGCTAGGTAACATTGGGATTCTCCTGGAGGCAGACCCTGAGTCATGTATTCCAGTGCAAATAGTTGACTGGGAAGTGATCCCAGGAAACAGCCGTAGAGGAGTGGGGGAAAAGAGACAAGAAAGCAAGTTGCCACTGTGGGCACCTGGAACCTAGTCCTGCTGGGAAATGCCTCAGAGTCATGACACCTGAGGGTCAGAGGAGCTCAGGCAACCATTGGTTGAATTCTGTTCCCAGTGGTGCTGGATGAGGTTGTGAATTTAGACCTGGCTTGGGTCTTAAAAGTCAATGCAGTGTTCACTAGTCTAGCTATGAGGCTGTCGGGGTGGTTTTCTGTAATTTTTGTTTCCCCCATGTAACCTTACGACAAACTCTTTTAATTGAAGTAATCTGGGTGTTTGTCTCCATCAACCTGAAATAGCCCCACTAACATATCTTTGCTATATTAGAAATCGTCTCTCATTTCTCTCTGATTCAGGCTAATCAATTTTAATTCCATTAGTCTTTTTGATTATTACAATTGTAATAGACTTAAAGAATCATAGCTTTCAATTCAGCCTCTTCAAGTCCTCCTTCATAGTAGGCAATGGGGATTAAAATAGTGTGGAACTTGGGGTAGAAAGAACTAGACTTAAATCTAGACCCTGCCATTCACCAGAGATGTGCACATGGGCAAGTTACTTAACTTCTATGTATCTTAAATGAGGATAGTATTTATGATTAACAATAATTATATTATTATTATTACCCTACAAATAAAGATATGTGAACATCTTTCTCTCCAACCATCCTTACACCAACTACTTTGCATAAAATATTGAGTTCTATTATATTTAAAATACAATCTAATAATAAAAATAAAAGAATAAGAACCAAAAATATGGTAAAGGGAGAGAACCTAAGCTAAAAAACCCTAATGTAATTGACCGAAAAATTTAGTACTTAGCTACCTGGAAATAAAGCCAAAAAGAAAAATATGATAGTTCTGTCCTACTCCAATAAGATGACATATAAAGTTTTATAAGGTAAGGAATTTCTTTTTGGTTTAACTCTAAATATGAATTATTACATAGTTTTGTCTGTAAGAGACACTGAAACACACAGGGGAAATTTTGTCGTGGACAGAGAATGACCGCTGTATCCTATTTCTTATGCTGACTGCAAATTAGAAGCAATGGATTTAGAGTTGTGCTGAAGATTTCTTGAAGAAATTTCTATAGGGACCCGAGAGAAGACACCCAAGCCATCTATTTTCCAGTGAAATAACTAAATGCAGCGCAAGAACTTAAGGAGCTAGGGAAATTATTTGGTCTATATCCTTTCTCTAACCCTTCTCAAATGAGTTTCCTGGTTTGCCTTGTTACTGCATCAGCTTCCTAACTGGTCTCCCGTTAGGAGCTGGCTCCAATCTTGCTCACCTTTGATCTTTTCTCTATGCTGCAGTCAGGATGACATTTTGAAAAAACAACTCTCATTATGTCACTCCCTGACTGTAAGCTCTATCTATAGTTCATTCCTGAATTCTTTCACCTCCTCAAACATGCCACATAGCCCCCCCTGTGCACCTTCTCTCTTGCCATCCCTATTGTCAACATCCACTCCCCCACCCCACCCCCTGCCAATTGCCAAGTCAATACTCACCTTTTAGAAGTCAGCTCTGCCCGCCCTACATCTAGAAAAACTTTCTTGACAGCCCCGTTCTTTCATGAGTTAGTTTCTCGTCTTCCGTGTTCCAAGCACTCTACTATACATCATGGTTATTTCGTATTTACTTTGATATAGCCCCATTAGACTGAAGGTGCTCTAAGTTAGGGCATCATTGTTAGCCCTTCACTGATCCTACTGTCCTTAGAAGAACCCGGGCACACAGTTGGGTTCAAGAAATGAATGAATGGCACCATAGGACCTGGCTTTCAAACCAGCAGTCAATGTCATGTTAATAATAGACATTTTTCCAAAGTGTGTTTCATAAAACACTGCTTCTGAGAAATATTAGTAAGTGTCCTGGGCAAAAAAAAAAAAAATAAAAAAACTTCCATATTAAGTAAGTGAAAAATGCTGCATATTATCCTTTTCAAAAATGCACTATTTTCATTAGCATGTTAAAAGCTCTGGTATGTTTTTCAGTTAAAAATTTACTTACTATATATTTCTTCTTCTTTTTGGTGGTGCTGGTGCTGGTAGTGGTGTGTGTGTGTGTGTATGTGTGTGTGTGTGTGTGCAGTACTTGATGGAACTAATCTTGTGTGATGATACAGTTTGGGAAACACTGTAATATAGGCTTTTATTTTAAATGAAGACATAAAATTAGGATGTCCTTGTCTTCATGGTTATTTACATTATCTTGTAAAATTTGAACCAATACAATAAGATAAAAAAAAAAAAAGTGGCATGAAAATGAGGCAAAATGACTACTTTCCGGATAATATGAATCAACTTAAAAACACAAGAATATAAACTCGAGAAAACTATTCACCTAACAAGAAATATAAGTGACATTAAAAATAAATACAATGGGGGCCAGATGTGGCTCAAATGGTTGGGTGTCCATCTCCCATATGGAGGGACCTGGGTTCGATCCCTGGGACCTCCCGCTGAAAAATAAATAAATAAATAAATAAATAAATACATACATACATACATACAATGAAACTATTATGGGAAAAGAGCTTCATTTACTATAATAATAAAAATAAAACCACTTATGAATAAACTACACAAAATAAACATGATCTCAGCAGCCCAAATTTTAAAAAAATTATCATAAAGAAGATCCACCAGTTAGGAGATCTATTCTATTTCTGAATGATATCGTTCAATATTGTAGATTACAACAAGATATTGATTAAACACAAGGCTATTCAAAATCCTAGTGGGATTGGAACTTGAGAAAGTGTTTCTAAAGTTCAGCTGGAAGATAAATGGGTTAAAATAGCCAAGAAAAAATAATAAAGAAAAGCAATTAGAAAAAACCAGCAATGTCAGTTATTTAAATGTATTAAAAACTTTAATTCTTAAAACCATATTATACCATGCAAGAATAATCTAAGAGATATGAGAATATAAAAAGGCACTTTCATACATAAAGACTATGTAAAATAAAGGTAGTCACAAATAAATTAAGAATGTGCAATACTGCTGCTGAAAATGGATAACAATTTGAAAAATATTAAATTTAGTTTCTCATTTCATGCTATATAAAACTTCCAGATGGATTAAAGCTTTAAATGTAAAAGAAACAAAACATGGAAGAGCTAGGAGAAATAGAGATACTTTTTTAAAAACTCTTGTAATATTCATCAAAACAAGACAAAACAAAACATTTATTGAGAGCCTACCATGGTGGGTCAGGCTTTTTTCTAGAATCTTGGAATACATCAATGAACAAAATACACAGCGACCTTTACTCTCAGGAAGATTACATTTTACTGGGAGAAGATAGACACAGAAAATTTTTAAGAATAGAAACAAGTAAGTAAATTATAAAGTCTACTTGCTATATGGCAAAGGAAAGAGTAGAACCTAGTAGAGGGAATTGGGAGCATGGGGCTGAGCACGAGACAAGGCAGATGGCAACTCTGAATCGAGTGAGGGAAGCCCATGAGATGAAGCTTAAGCCCAGATTTGGTGGACTTTTCTGAGGTCAGGAAAAGCAGATGGCCTGTAAATGCAAAATTAAAAAAACTTACTACTACTAAAAAAAAAAGCAAATTCTAACAATGTTATATTTTTCACTCATGAAATTGGCATAGACTTTTAAAGATACAGAGTTGATGAGTTATATGGAGATTTTACACAATAGGAGAAAGTATTAACTTGTATAATTGTTCTAGAAGGCAATGGGGTAATGTGTGTTAATAGTCTCAACAATGTTTAAACACAGACATTGCACATCTGTGAATGCATGATAAAATAGTAATCAGAAATGTTAACAAAGTTCATGTAAAGTTATTTGATTGTAATTTTAAAATTTGGGAATAGCATACTTTTTTCATAATGGGGACAAATTAGAAATTATTATAATATATTCTATTAATGTAATGCTCTGCAATCTTTAAAATGATGAAATCATTTTTTGAAGAATATTTAATGATTTGGGAAAGTGCTTATATATAGAAAATGTTCTAAAGGAAATATACCAATGTTAACAGTAGTTATAAATCTCGGGTGTGGGATTATGGATGCTTAAAATAATTTTGTTTCTTATATTTATGTATAATAACATTATAAAATTCATACATAATTCATATGTATTATAAAATACATTATTACAGAAAATTACAGAAAATTAAGAAGAAAACAAAAACACTATGGTTTATTTCTACTAATTCTGTTTAAGTTATTTTACTTTCTTTTTTAAGATCAGCTCTTGTTTTTCTTTTTTCCGCCCTCTCTCCCTTTACTCCTTCCTTTACCTGCCCTTCCCCCAGCTTCTTTCTCCTCCACCTCCCACCCCTTGTAACTTCTGATATTCTCAAGACAGAAACTATTCACATATTTATATTTGTTACTCACTGCTAGATTGCACTCCAGAAATGCATCTAAAATCCCACATTTCCCCCTCATCCTCTCCAGTACTTTATATTACCTAACTTTCTTATTTTTGACATTCAGATGAGTAAAGATTAATATATTATTTTATTTTATTTTTTTAAAAAGATTTATTTATTTATTTATTTATCCCCCTTGCTACTTGTGCTTGCTGTGTCCATTCGCTGTGTGTCTTCTCCGTGTCTGCTTATCTTCCCCTTGCTGTGAGGTCCCGCTGCATCAGCCCCACGTGCTGCGCGCTGGCCTGCCCTCACAAGGAGGCCGCGGGAAGCGAACCCGGGGCCTCACACATGGTAAACGGGGGCTCTATCGACTGAGCCACTCCCGCTTCCCAATATATTATTTTAAATTGCATTTCTGTTACTTCCAGTGAGGTTGAGTGCCTTTTCATCTGTTTTTGAGCCATTTGGATTTTCAGTTCTGTGAATATCCATTGCCCATTTTCCATTTGGGTTTTTTCCATCTATATCAGGCTATCTATCTATCTATCTATCTATCCATCCATCCATCTACCCACCCACCCATCCATGCGTGCTGATTTAGAGATAGTTGTTGCTGTTTTGGATGTTAATCTTTAGTCAGTTTTAGACATTGCAAATATCTTCTCATAACTTATCTCCTCTCTGTTAACTTTGCTACCTGCTGTCCTCTGTAGAACAAATTCAATTTTGATACACCTGTTTTTCAGTTGACCTACCTTAGAACATCATTTAGCTCTTAAATTAGATCTTTGTTTTGAGTTTCCATACCTGTCATTTTTCCTCTCACCATTTGCACCTTTGACTTTTCTCTCTTTGTTCTACATGAATTCTTAAGTTTGTCCTCCACTTTACTTATTCAGTATGCTAGTGCCAATTCGACAATTTCTACCTTAAATGAGAACTTCATTCTGCTTTTTGAAATTTTCATTTCTTTACAGCATTTCTTATTTCAATCAGCCCTCCTTTTTTCCCCCATCTTACTGCTCTTAGGTCTATTTTCTCATTGACTTTCTTTTTCATCTATTTCATGGTCCTTTTCTCATTTTCTATTGAGAAAAAAATAATTTATAAATTTTTGTATCTTCTGCTTCCTTGAGCAAAATTTTCTTTAGGTATCCTTTTTCTGAGTCTTCCAGAAGGTGTTAGCTTTCCCTTAATCTCCCTGACTTTCTAAGTTGCCCCATCCTCAGAGAGGAAGCAGGTGGGTGGGTATCTGGCCCCTTGGCTAGGCCATTTCTGCCGTGGCGGAATCTCTTTCCTAGAGTTACAGATGGATGGTAGGTTGGTGAGCACAGTGCCTCACACATTTCCTGTCTAGTTCTGCCTCGCAGACAGAAATGGGATCCACTCCTACGTCCACTGCCGGCTCTCTAGCACATGGAACAGATGGACTACATGAAAAACTCTAGCCCCTGGTTCTTACGGCTTCTATTTCTAGCTTCCCCTAAGCCCATAGTCTTACTTCTGGAAACTACTATGCTGGTAGCCCTCAACCTAAGTCTTGCCTAGGTATTTTCTGAAGAGTTTGAGTCTCTGGATGTGGAAAGGGATGAAGTGGGGTGCGTGGAATGAGAAATTACAATTTGGCTATCCTAAAAAATGTTAGGAGCTCAGTGAAGGGCTGGCCAGCTTGGTTTCTGATAGGTATAGTTCATGTGTTTCTCAATTAAGCATTGTGTTATGGAGGAAAAACAAAGGATTGTCTTCCTTCCTTCAGGTGTGCAGGAACTTTTTTTTCCCCTTAGGAACAGGGTCCGAAGGGTGTCTCATTGTGGTATCATGCTTCTGAGTGTGGTTCTAGTGGCCTTGGAGCCATATTCTCCCAGATTTGGGAAACAAGCTTCTCATTTGAGTTTTCACTAGTGTTATGAATTTTCATCTTGTGTTTGTTCAGAGCTGTTTTAATGAGAAATTGAGAAAGGCCAGGTGCCATTTAAAGCTGATCCATTTATTTAAGAGGCTATAACTTCATTCCTTTCCCTGGAGAGGTTGTGATCTCTGCACTGGAGGCCAGGCCAGAGCATTTCTCCAGAAATAAAAGGCTTGAATCTTCCCAAATATTTGGGCAAGCAATTTCCCATGAAAGAGGAGAATGTGCCTGGGAATTCTGAAGGCCAGTGTTATCAATGTCCTCCTCCACCATATAAAAAGTTTTAATATGTCTCCCCTTAAAGGTTTGAATTTTAGGAAAATTGCATCTTGATGATGAATGAATATGCAATTGATGAAAATACAAAAATAAATAAAGCAGTATGCTTTTAAAGGGCTCATAGTCTGTCTGCATGCGTATAGAGTGGGGAGATAGAAAAGAAAGCTATTTATGGGATGAAAGCTAATACATGGAAGTGCTATATGGTTTAATACGTTGTCTTGTGGATGGACTTGGCTGGTATTATCATAGGGTGTTAAAATGGAACTCTTTTTTTGAAGCCCAAAGCCCAAGGAAAAAGCAAATTAATAGGTGACTAGTAGCCCTTATTTCCAAACAAAGGCTAGAGCACCTGAACTTAGTGTTGTTGGATAAAAGACAGACAGCATGCCCAATTAAATTGGAATTTCAGATAAATAATAAATAGCATTTTAGAATGGTTTTGTCTTAAATGTACAGGGCTTGCAAAAGGAGGTGGCTGAACATTTGTAGTGACACCTTGAAGATGTAAAAGAGTAAGTGCTGAGGAGGCCAGGTGATAAAATTTCTTTGGAGGCATTTGTTAGGGTTTGGTGTCATTCCCACCTCCATGTGGGAGAGGCAGGTGTGCTTCCTTCCATAAGTGCTTCCTGAGAAAGGCCTGAAGAGCCTGATGTCTGCCAGGTTAGAGCTGGAGTTAGCGGGAGTGGGTGTTGTTACATGCCTGGAAAACTCCAGTTGAAAGACTGGGTGGAGCCATCTGCCCAGCAACAGAACAAGGAGAAGAGGCGGCACTGAAAGCAAGCTACGCTTCTGCTGGGAGCTGGACAGAGGGGCCTGGTTCCTATGATCCAGGCACGGATCACATGGGAGGGACCTGCAGGTTATTTGAACAAGAACGCCATTCAAGGGGCCTTACTCTTGGCAGAAAGGAGCCAGAGTTGTACAATCAGTTGCAGGACATGAGGGCATTGCTACGAGGCACCAGCTGGAGAATTGAGGGAGGTAGAGGCTGATGTTCGCAGAAAAGAACTTTCCGTGGGATTTGTGAAAGTGCCCAAGAGAATGAACTATCAAAAACCCAGGGAGCACCAATGCAGGTCATTCATTCATTCCTCATCAATATTTAAGTGTATACTACATACAGAGATTTGTACTGCATCCTATTAGGCACTATTCTTTGTGCTTAGGAGACGTCAGAGAACTCAGCAGACACAGACAATAAGGTAAACATGATAAATACATATATTATAGAGTATGTTATAAGGTAACAATTGTTATGGAAAAATAGAGTCAAATCAGAGGGTTTAGGAGGGCTAGAAGAGATGTGGCAGGTACGTATCCATTAGAGAAATAAGTATTGATTAGATGCTCAAAACCTTCTTGCCAAGAGGATGCATGATCTTATGCAATATGTCAAGTGGGTGTGTATCCAGTTCATTTAAAATCACCTGGAATAAATTCATGGATATGACCAAGGGTCATGTCATTCATGAATATCTTTTCTATTGGTTGAAAGAGAGCACAGTATTAGCCAAAAGCAAACTTCCCCACAGTCAGAACTGTCCCTTATTATAGAGGAAGCAAACAGAGAGGTTAAAAAAAAGCTGCTGGGGATAAAGGTGAAGGAAGGGCTTTGTCAGTCATTCCTCCTTTTGTTCCTCTACCTACTGGGATCTTGGCTATGATGGTGTTAGTAGAGAAAAGAGTGCCGAACAAGAGACTGAAATAAAAGAACTTTTTCTGTTGGAAGTGGAAGAGAACTACTAGAAGGAGGAAGGGACGAGCCAGGAGAAGGGGAAGCGTAGCAGTGAAAACGAGGAAAATTTCCAAAGGCAGCGTTTGAGCGAGCATTTTAAAGAGATTTAACCAGGGAACGGAATACATTTAAAGCCACTTAAAGAGTGTTTCAATTATTTTAGCTGGTCAAACAGTGCTTCTCAGAATATGACTCTGGGCTAAGGCTGACTACAAAGTTAGGCAGCCAACCCAGCTTCACATGGGCTACAAAGCTTAAGCTCATGGAAACAAGGAGTCGAAGCTCGCTGGGTTAATGGTGAAATAAGCTCTGGTATATACTGTCAGCAATAACTGACTAAGCTTTCACACAGCAACATGGCTAGATTTCAAAATATGGGGCAGCATAGCACAGCACCACTGATATAACTGATAACACACACACACTTGAAAACAACCACTCCTTTTTAAATAAAAATTTTTTTTTCTGTACACAATGTCTAAACAGACATGTGGAATGTGGTTACAAAAGCTAAATAAATGCACCAGAGTGGTTGGCAATAGAAGGAGGGGAATCAAGAGCAGGAATGGATGGAACGGCATAGAACAGGCACCCACTGACCTTGTCCTGCCTGAGGTCACATGGGGAGTGACGTGGTTGTCTCTCACCAGGTAGGGTCATTGCACATGCTGCCTCAGGGCTCCAGTACTCTGTGAGCTTCAGGCTGCCCGTTCTTTATATTAATGAGTCTGGATACTAATGTCACCTTTTTTGGTATCAAGTACCAGGTACCAGGTACCAAAGAAAGAACAGCAAGATCTCTGGTTTTCCAGTGAAACTCTCTGGAAGCCAAAGGGTGAACCAAGGAACATGGTAGTGATAAGGGAAGAGGGGTGTACTAACTTCTTTTTTTAAAATTTTTAGCTTTATTTTGTACACTTCATAATTGAAAATATAAAAAATAATTTAAAAAGAAAAAGAAAACACAGTTGAATAAAAACATGCATTTCTTGATTAAATGTACTGGATACATATACTTTTTTTTTTGGAATCATACAATATGTTACACAATATATTTGGTTCAGAGTAACTCAATCATACAGTATTTGTCCTTTTGTGTCTGGCTTGCTTCGCTCAACATTATGTCCTCCAGGTTTATCCATGTTGTCATATGCTTTAGGATTTCATTTCTTCTTACAGCTACATGCTATTCCATTGTGTGACTACACCACAGTTTTTTGTACACCTTTTTGACTAAGTCCTGTGAGGTGCAAAAGTGTTTAATTTTGAGGAGGTCCTATTTATGTATTTTTTCTTTTGTTATGTGTGCTTTAGGTTTAAGGTCCAAGAAACCACCACGTACTACAAGGTCTTGAAGATGTTTCCCTACATTTTCTTCTATTGTTTTATCGTCCTGGCTGTTATATTTAGATCTTTGATCCGTTTTGAGTTGATTCTTGTATAGAGGGTGAGATAGGGGTCACTTTCATTCTTTTAGTTACAGATATCTGGTTCTCCCAGCACCATGTATTGAAAAGACTCTTTTGTCCTGTTAATATGAACTTGGTAGGTTTGTCAAAAACCAGTTGACCGTATAGGTGATACTTTATTTCTGGATTCTCAATTCTATTCCACTGATCAATGTGTCTGTCTTTATGCCAGTACCATGCTGTTTTGACTATGGTAGCCTTGTAATATGTGTCAAGGTCAGGCAGTGAAATTCTTCCCATGTCGCTCTTCTTTTTTAGAATGCTTTTGGCTATTCAGGTGCACTTTCCCTTCCAAATGAATTTGGTAATTGCCTTTTCTAATTCTGTAAAGTAGGCTGTTGGACTTTTGAATTGGTATTGCATTGAATCTATAAATCAGTTTGGTTAAGGTTGACATCTTCAGGATATTCTTTCAGTCCATGAACATGGAATGTCTTTCCATTTGTTTAGGTCTTTTAAAATTTCTTTTAGCATTGTTTTGTAATTTTATGCATATGGGTCCTGTACTTCTTTGGTTGAATTAATCCCTAGGTATCTGAGTCTTTTTGTTGCTGTCATAAATTGAATTTTTCCCCGAATTCCTCCTTAGATTGTTCAGTACTAGGGTATAAAAACATTACTGAATTTTGCGTGTTGATCTTGTATGCTGACACTTTGCTGAACTCATTTATTAGCTCATATAGCTTTGTCATGGATACTTCAGAATTTTCTAAATACAGGATCATGTCATCTGCAAACAGTGAGAGTTTTACTTCCTCTTTTGCTATTTGGATGCCTTTAATTTTTTTTTTTTTCTTGTCTAATTGTCCTAGCTAGAACTTCTAGGACAATATTGAATAACAATGGTGACAGTGGGCATCCTTGTCTTGTTCTGGATCTTGGAGGGAAAGTTTTCAACCTTTCCCCGCTGAGTACGATGTTGGCTGTAGGTTTTTCATATATGTCTTTTATCAGATTGAAGAATTTTCCTTCTATTCCTATTTTTTGAAGTGTTTTTATCAAAAAAGATGCTGGATTTTGTCAAATGCCTTTTCTGCATGGGTTGAGATGATCATGTGTTTTTTTCCCCTTGAATTTTTTAATGTGGTGTATTACATTGATTGATTTTCTTATGTTGAACCAGCCTT
>JAQZBX010073143.1:0-14959 GCA_029593785.1 Cabassous unicinctus | reverse complement strand
TTAATAACATTTTACATGTGGGTGGTACATTTGTTATTATTGATGTACAAATATTGAAACATTGCTACTAACCATGGTCAATAATTTACATTATGGTTTATATTTTAGGCCATCCATTTTTATAAGTTTTGATGAAATTTAACATGGTCTATATCCATCATTGCAAGATCATGTGGAACAATTCCATCGCCCCCAAAATACCCTGTGTTCCATCTATTCTATTTCTCCCTCCCCCTCCCCTCGGGACCCATGGTAACGACCAAGATTAACTCATTGAAGGATAAGATTAATAGTTACTTGCAACAACAAAAAGGCTTGACATACTGGCCTGTCCTCCCCTATTAGGTACTGCCTATGCTCCCGAGTGACCCCTACCCCTCTATCTGAGATCATAGCAGGGCTCCCCAGGAGGGAAGTCCAACACATTCCCACTCATTATGTGAGTCTCCACCCACTGATATAACACACTATGACAAGAAGAACACTATGCACTCCCTAGAAGCCTTCCTCAGATGTGCCCTGACCCACATGCCCCCCACGTCCAACACCCTAAATCAGTAATCCTCCCCTGCTGTATTTGCCAAAAGAACATTCTCAACATTGTAGTTTCAACCACATACCTGCAAATCCCCATAGTTCAACTGCTACTTCCCCCAACCCTCCCCCCAGTTCCATGGACAGTCCAACCCACCATCCCCACCCTACCCTCCTCACAGACCAGCACTACCCAACCTAATAGCATCACTGCACCACTTTTATGCCCATCCACTGCACAACTGCACCCTTCTACCTTATCATAGATTTTGCCTGTATGGGCATTGGACTCATAACCTTCTTCTCCCTTTCTGTCTCCTGTAAACCTATCTTCCAGACTCTAGCTCTGTGAGTCTGCTCAATTTGCTGAATTCATATCAGTGAGGTCATGTAATGTTCTTCAGTGCGTGGCTTGCTTCACTCAGTATAAGGTCTTCTAGATTCATCCATGTTGCCCGTGTGTTAATACTGCATTCCTTCTTACAGCTGAGTAATATTCTATTGTATGTATATACCACAATTTATCTATTCATCTGTTGATGGGCATTTGGGTTGTTTCCAAATTTGGCAATAGTGAATAATGCCGCTATGAACATTGGTGTGCATATATCTGTTTGTGTCTCTTCTTTCAATTCTTCTGGGTATATATCCAGCAGTGGGATTGCTGGATCATATGGCAGTTCTATAGTTAGCTTCCTGAGGTACCACCAAACTGTCCTCCACAATGGCTGCACCATTCTACATTCCCACCAGCAGTGGATAAGTGTTCCCTTTCCTCCATATTCTCTCCAACACTTGTAGTCCTTTATTTTTTTAATAGTTGCCAGTCTAATGGGTATAAGATGATATCTCATGGTGGTTTTGATTTGCATTTCCTTAATAGCTAGTGATGTTGAGAATATTTTTATGTGTTCATGTACTTTTTAGCCATTTGTATTTCTTCTTTGGAGAAGTGGCTATTCAAATCAGTTGCTCATTTTTAAGTGGGTTGTTTGTCTTTTTATTTTTGAGGTGTAGGATTTCTTTATATATGCTGGATATTAGGCCCCTATCAGATATATGGTTACCAAATATTTTCTCCTATTGAGCAGACTGTCTTTTTACTTTCTAGACAAACTCCTTTGAGGTACAAAAGTTTTTAATTTTGAGGAGATCCTATTTATCTATTTTTTCTTTGGCTGCTCGTGCTTTGGGTGTGAAGTTCATGAAACCATTTCCTATTACAAGGTCCTGTAGATGCTTCCCTACATTATCTTCCAAAGTCATCATGGTCTTGGCTTTTATATTTAGATCTTCGATCCATCTTGAGTTGATTCTTCTATGAGGTGTGTGATGGTGTTCCTCTCTCATTCCTTTGGATGTGTATATCTAGTTCTCCAAGCACCATTTGTTGAAAAGGCCATTTTCTCCCAAATGAGTGGGCTTGGTGAGCTTGTCGAATATCAGATGACTGTATATGTGAGGATCTGTATCAGAACTCTCAATTTGGTTCCACTGGTCGGTGTGTCTATCTTTGTGCCAATACCATGCGGTTTTGAGCACTGCCGCTTTGTTTTAATTTAATTTAATTTAATTTAATGTTTTAATGTCAGGTAGTGTGATTCTTCCAATTTCACTTTTCTTTTTCAATATGTCTTTGGCTATTTTGGGCCCCTTGCCCTTCCAAATAAATTTCATAGTTAGTGTTTCCAATTCAGTAAAAAATGTTGTGGTAATTTTTATTGGGATTGCATTAAATCTGTAACAGTTTGGGAAGGATTGACATCATAGTGATGCTTAGTCTTCCTTTCCATGAACAGGGCATATTCTTCCATTTATTTAGGCCTTCTCTGATTTCCTTTAACAGTGTTGTGTAGTTTTCTGTGTACAAGTCATTTACATCTTTATTTAAATTTATTCCTAGGTATTTGATTCTTTTAGGTGCTATTGTAAATGGGATTATTTTTCTTGATTTCCTCCTCAGATTGTTCATTATTGATATACAGAAATGCTACTGATTTTTGCACATTGATCTTATAATTTGCAACTTTACTGAACTCATTTATAAGCTCTAGAAGCTTTGTTATAGATTTCTCAGAGCTTTCGAGGTATAGGATCATGTTATCTCCAAATAATGAAATTTTGACTTCTTCCTTTCCAATTTGTGTGCCTTTTATATCTTTTTCTTGCCTAAGTGCTGTAGCAAGTACTTCTAACACCATCTTAAATAAGAGCGGTTACAGTGGGCATCCTTGTCTTGTTCCAGATCTTAGAGGGAAAGCTTTTAGGATTTCACCACTGAATATGATGTTAGCTTTGGCTTTTTCATATATACCCTTATCATGTTGAGGAAGATTCCTCTAGTCCTATCTTTGAAGTGTTTTTATCAGGAAAAGGTGCTGTATTTTGTCAAATGTTTTTTCTGCATCTATAGAGTTGATCATGAGATTTTTTTCTTTCTATCTGTTTATGTGGTGTATAACATTGATTGATTTTCTTATGTTGACCCATACTTACATACCAGGAATGAAACCCACTTGGTCATATTATATAATTTGTTTGATGTGTTGTTGAATATGATTAGCAAGTATTTTGTTGAGGATTTTAGAATCTAGGTTCATTAGAGAGATTGGTCTATAGTTTTCCTTTCTTGTGGCATCTTTGTTTGGCTTTGTTATTAGGGTGATGTTGGCATCAGAGAATGAGTTAGGCAATGTTCCCTCAGCTTCTATTTTTTTGGAAGAGTTTAAGCAGGATTGGTGTTAGTTCTTCCTGGAATATTTGGATTCTCCTGGCTAGCTGTCTGGTTGTGTGCTCTTCTTAATTGGGAGGTTTTTGATGACTAATTCAATCACTGTTACTTGTGATTGATCTGTTGAGTTCATCACTTTCTTCTTTCATCAATAGGCTGCTTGTGTGTTTCTAGGAATTTGTCCGTTTCCTCTAAATTATCAATCTTTTGGTATACAATTTTTCAAAGTATCCTCTTATGATACTCCTTGGTACCAAATTCTGTGTTAGTCAGCCAAAGGGGTGCTAATGCAAAATACTATAGATTGGTTGGTCTTTATAAAGAGTATTTATTTGGGGTAGAAGTCCACAGTTACCAGGCCATAAAGCATAAGTTTCTTCCCTCACCAAAGTCCATTTACGTGTTGGAGCAAGACAGCTGCCGACATTTACCATGGTTCAGTCATCTTGGTTTCCTCTTTCCCTGGGGCTGTGTTTCTCTCCAGGCTTAGCTCCTCTCTTTCCTCCACAAGGTCAGCTGTAGACTATTAGGCTCTATAAGCTTTGCTTCTCTCCACAAGGCTAGTTGTGAACTCTCAGGCAAATGGCTCATCTCTATCCTGGGGCCTTCTCTCCAACATCAAAACTCTATCATAAACTGCTTCAACTCTGTTCTTGCCATGCCTTTTATATTTGATTCCCCCATCCACCAAGGGGTGGGGCTCAACACCCTACTGACCTGGCCCAGTTAACGCCCTAATCATTAGCTTAATCATACCCATATTAGCATACCAGTTTACAAGCATAATCCAATATCTATTTTTGGAATTCATAATTACATCAAACTGCCAAATGGCTACACAGCATAATTGTGATTATAACTCCTATCCCCCTTCATGATCTGGCTAGTGTATAGAATAAGAAGTAGTAGGTTTCTTCTAAAGACTAAAAGCAGCTCTACAATTCTGTTCTCTACTCTTAAATGGGCTATCAAAGTAGTGGAAAGATGGATGCCTTCCTTCTCTGAGCACAATATTACTGAAGCAAAGGCATCTATAAGATTGCAGCATGATTAGGTCCTGAGATAATGTTAAACTATAGAGACATTTATTCCCTTATTTCAAGTGAATGGAGAATCTCACTGCTATTTGGGGGAACTGGCCTATGATTCTTTACCTATTAGAATAGTAATCTTGCATTTCCCGTAAACTTAGGCATTTAGCCAAAGTGTTTTACCAACTCAAAACATTAGGTCTTAGGGAGGCTGAACCTTCCTTTCTCTTTCAGAGAGTGGCTGGGAGGGCCTTATCACAACTCCCGAATTCTTAGTTGTTTTGTTACACAGTGTTGTGCTGCCCTCTGGTTTGCATATGTGAGAAAATTAAGCCTATGATAATAATTTTCAGGACCCCTCAACCGTGTTTCCTCCACATTACTGAAAGACAGTCATGCAGAATATTGGATTTCATGAACTTGTGTTGTGTCAGCCTGGCTTCCCTATTACTGTTGCTTCCCTTTAGTGCTTCCCATCCTCCAGCTCTTTAGAGTATGCTTTTGGGGCCTGTGATTATTTGTGCTGCTTTGTAGCAGAGTTACAACAAAGCCAATTTGTGGGAGCACATTGCAAAAATTCTGGCTTCCTACTCTTGGGAAGCTTCAAAAGCTTCCTGAGAAAGAAACTTTCTCAGTCTTGTTTCCAAGGTTCAGATTATGTCCATATTTAAAAGTTGCTTTGTATTATGACTTTGGTTGAGTCCTGGATCATTTGTTGGCAAAGTCCATTGTTCTTGTGTAAAATGGACTATTGCTTTGCCTCTGGGTTTTGTTTCTGGATTGGTCCATGTCCTTTGACCCACACGGGAGATTTACCTATGCTTCTAGAACATCACACTGGAAGGAGGGCTCTGGATTCATGGTGAAGACAGTAGGGGATTTCCCATTTTGTTCAATGCGTAAAACTAAAGTTTTTATTAGTAAGCCATTATTCGGAAGTCTTGCAGTGGATGCTATGTTTTTTCATTAAATTGGCCTACATAAATATTCATTGTTACTCAGAGGAACTCCCTCCCTCCCTCCCTCCCTTCCTTCCTTCCTTTAGTACTTCCTCAGTGAGACCTATAAGATATTAGCTTGGTACACACTGGAATCAATTAAAATTTTATCTACCTCTCTTTTCTTTTGACATCTTTTATCTAACCACTAACCTTTTACAAACCCACAGAGACCAGTAAGGGTGACATTGGTGAAATGACATAATCTCTCAATTTCTTTATCTGAAAAATGGAATGAAAATAAAAGCAATCTCATAGTGTTTTTGAGGCATAAATGAGTAAAAATGAAGTGTTTATCCCAGTGCCTGACCCATAGTAAGCCCTCAGTAAGTGAAACAACTCAATTTCTTGAGTGCCTACCACGTGTCAGGCACTGTTTTAAGTGCTTAGGGATACCACAGTGAAAAAACAGACCCAAACTTGTCTTGTCACTGAGTTTATATTGTGTAGCAATTTGTTGTCATTGGAACCTTCTGTGGTTGCCTAGAAAATTTTACTGGGGTTCTGGTTGCCTGTAGCAGAAAGAGGTGTGGACTAAGAGGGAAGGGACCTGGGGAGTCTTTCCTGGCTCTTGTTTTAACTGTGGGCCTTGGTAATTTCTTAACCTTTTGGGCCATTTTTTCTTGCACTATTCCCTTTGTAATGGGAAATTGGAGCATGACTTGGCCAATGATCATTCTTATTCTGGAGAAGTCTGTACGAGCTCATTCACATTCAAGTCTTCATCCAGCTTGGGCCTCATATTTCAGAATACATTTACAGAAAACGTTATGAGTCCCTGAAGTATTTTTCTGGTATGGAATGGCTTCAATTACTCTGATTTTTAAGTCTATACTTGGCTTGGGAAAAATAAATCTCATTTGAAAGGCGGGTGCTCAGGATGAGGAGAATCAAGTTGACACTGAATATCCAAGCACTTTAACTTTATTTTAAATTCAATGCTATGTTATTGAATTGATTATATGTCATAATTATCATAGGAAGAACACTAACTTCTCAAAAAGAGATTTCACAGAAATAAAAAAAACAACAGTAAACATGAGATGGATGTTTATAGGATGTCCAAAATTTCATAACGTGGGCAGTCATGGATGTTGCCTATATTAAAGATAATTTCCTCCAAATGAATTTCCATTTTAATTAAGTTCCTATTCCATTTGGTTGTCCTCCCCCACCCCATCCTGAACCATCTGCGTGGTCTTTTGTGAATGGCATATGTCATTTTATAAAAGCCTTATGTGTATTCTGTTTTGAAAGAAATTATAAAGCCTCTAATCCTTGAGGATTTATGATTATTCTAGACTATTTAAAAGAATAGCAGGGTTATAGACTAATTAAAATTTTTCTAAGCCAGACAGTATATTCTCTGGATATGCATATCTGTTCTTTCTGTAGGCCCTTGTTATCAGATATCTCATGAAATTCTCAGCATAATGAGAATGGCTTCAAACCTTAGCTGTAAGACTAGGGACAATAATTATCATGTTTTTCTTCTTCAGCTCTAGATTCTTTTTCTTTTTACCTTCTTGTTTTCCTGATTTTCTCATACCTTTTCCTATTCTTTAGTCTGAATAAAATTGTAGAATCCCTTAAGTTCAAGAAACTAAATATTCTTCAACTCAAAAATAGAGCACAGTACACTTTCCCACTAGAAGGCATTTCCTCATTTTGGCTTTGAATATAATTAGTCTGTTGATTTGTTTTTGTTTCATTCAATTATTTTACACGTGCTTATTGAGATTCTATCATGTGCCAGAATCAAAGCTAAGCTCAGGGGAATCACTGAGAATAAAACATAGTCTGTACCTTGGAGAGGCCCATCCATGAGAAGCTGAGATGTAAACACAAACTCCACATATTTTACAAAGAAGAGTAATGGGGATATCAGGTTGCTCAAAGGGAAAGTTGATCCATTTTTCCTGGTGTGGTCATGGGAAGGCCTCCCAAAGGAGCTGCTTTTAAGATAAACATGGAAAACAATTACTAGAGATCAGAAAAGTTCAGTGTCTGTTGCAGGGCCATTTGGTGGGTTTAAACACTTAATCATTGCTATGCTGTGATGTACCCTCAGGGAGCAAGTTATATGTTTGAGTCTCAGAGATGAATCAGCTACTGTCCCTATTCACAAGAAGCCATGCTTATTGTCAAGCTAGGGCTATGAGTAGGCATTCAAAGGAACAGCCAGCTGAGTGGGCTGTTCTTGGCACCCTTCCTTTCCATCCCTTCCTTTGTTTTAGTCATTTCAGGCATAGGATGGCTAAGCACCAAAGTGAAGAATTCATATGCATGAGATGGGACAGGAGGAAGGATGCTTCTTTTCCTTTTCTCCCCACTGAAGACTCTGTGCCTTCTCAATGCCAGGGAGCTTTGGCTCTTGGGATCCATGATAGACTTCAGGGGAAAGGAAAAAAGCACTTGCTACACAGTGGATGACAAGTATAGGACATCCTTGCTGTCACTCCTTTGTTCTCAGCAGACATCACTAATCGATCACAATATCCTTCCTTGCTGAGCTCAGATGAAACCTCACTATCTTTCTCAACACAATGCTTTAGTCAACCATTAATAACTGATCAGGAATTGGCATGTGGACAGAAATCTTTTGGCTGTTTTTGTGCTATAATTTTGAGAAAAGGGTTATACATGTATCTGACTCACAGGCTTCTAAATTGTGAGATTCCTTGCACAACCCCCTTCCCCCCATCCTTTATGAGGGTAGAAAAGCAGATATACTTAAGAGAGACGCCTCATTTAGGAATAAATATGTTGGTATTTTCTCGGTGGCATTTCTCTTGGGAACCCAAGCAGTTAGACACTAAATGAGATATCATTCTTGCTAATTTAAGGGAAGTATAACAGGTATTAGAAGAAATCAACCAAATCATGTAACTTACATACAGGAAGAAATTTAAATTTCCTTTGGTTCTAGGGAAAAATATATATGGGAAGGTCTTGCATTCAGCTAATTTTTTCCCCCCATTCCCACCTGTCATTCACAAGTTCCCAAGCTCTACTCCCTTTCAAGACTCACCTAAAGCCCCATAGCCCCTGGGACACCTTCCCTTGACATATCTATCACTTGTCATTCTTTCTACCTCTGAATCTTTTTAGTCTTGTTCCTAGAAATACTGATCTGCACTGAATCACATACTGTCCTATGTTGTCCAAAATTATTTCATTTCCAGGAAGAATGCTCTCCTTTCCTGAGGCAAAGAGGCAATTCCTCTCTGGAGAGGTCTTGTTGTTTGAAGACTAATGATGGTAAGAATTTCTTAAGTTAAGGATGGAGAAATGCAGAGGACACAAACATATTGTTTTCCCAGAGGTGTTCTGAGAAGAAGTATGCTAATATATATTAAGGAAAAAAAGAGGTTCCATGGCCAGATGAGTATGGACAAGCTCAATTGAGCCAGTTTTAATATTAACAGAATTTCTAAGGTAAAATGAATAATTGCTACCACTTACTTAGTACTTACTATGTGCCAAGCACCATGCTAAGTGCTTTACATGTATCATTTGATTTAATTTTCTCAACAATTTTTATGAGGGAGGAGTTATTTAATTTCCATGTTATAGATGAGAAAATGGAGGCCCGGAAAGGTTAAGTAACCTTCTCAGATTCACAATCAATAAATGGCTGAGCTAATGGCTGAGTCCCAAAGTTCGTCGGAACCTAATGCCAAAGTCTTAATCACAAGATTTTTTTGGTGAACTTTAGGACTTCACAAAGCTTTTAATACTTTTATTAATACTTCTATTTGGAATCTCCAAAATAAAGATTGAATAGACAACATTTTCAAGCATATTTTCAGAAAAAAATTTTTCCCTCACGCTATCCTGTGGGACTTATATTCTGAGGACTATGTCTTGGGAAAAGTAGAACTCATGCTTTATTATACTTACCATTTTATTTTTATTAACTAGCTTTTATAGCCACTCTGTCACTTAATTCTCATAACCTTGGCTGAAGGTACGTTAGATATTATTAAAGCTATTTCATAGATGGGGAAATTTAGATATATCAAATTCAAGTAACTTACTCAAGTTTACACAATAAATCATGGAAGAGCAGAGGTTAGAATATAGTCAATTAAGGAAGATAAAAGAGAGTATGATATCAGTTCTCACCATTTTTATTGCTAGTTATGAGAAGATAATAAAGATTGATTATATTTTGATAGCAATAATCAGCCGTCACTAACTTGAAGATGAGCTTGGACATATGTTAAGTATTTCCTCTAGAAAGAGTTCTACCATGATTTTGAAATGTATTTATGTTAGAGAAGGGAAGAGAACCATTAGCAGAATGGGAGTATGCAGTAGAACTTGCCAGTTAGCAAGGGGTAAAAGACTGGAAGGAATAGTTACTTGATCAAACCATCAAACATAAGGAAACGATAAAATGGACACAACAATATAACTTATAACAAGTTACAAGGAAGAATAAAACCAAATATTTTGGTCATTACATTGGTTAATAATGGATTAAATGTACTTGTTGAAAAGACAGACACTACCGGATAGGGTCATAATAAAAAATGCATCAAAAAGCTGTGTTTAAGCAAGAACACTTAATGGAATATAGAAAGAAAATAAAGAGATAGTCAAAGATACAGCAAACAAACGAAAACCAAAAAAATGGAAAATCATATTACTATGACTATGGTATGGTAGAGTTTGTGGTTTAAATCACTGAACAGTTAAAGAGGGACATCATGTAATGATAAAAAGCTCAATTTATCAAGAATATATTGTTATTATAAACGTATATGTGTCAAACATGGTAGCTAAAACATTTGAAGCAAAAACTATTAGAAATGCAAAGAAATCTTAAAATAATCACAGACATGGCAGGAGATTTCAGTATAACTCTTTCAAAACTGGGTAAGTTTTGCACAAAAATAATGATATAGAGGTCCTGAATCAAAACAACAAACTCAGTATACTATACAGAGAGAACCTTTAATCCCTCAAGTAAAGAACATACAATTTTCTCCCTTACATTTATGAAACATCTACAATATCTATCCTGTGTATGCTACAAAGAAACATTAGCAGATTTTCTAAAGTAGATATTTTACAGGCCTATAAAAAACTCCATTCATATGCCAGTAGACTTAGAAAAAATAAAAACACGACCATAAAAGTAACTCCTAGGACATTAAGGAACATATTCCTAGATACCTTTTGGATTAAGGAGAAAATACAAAAACAACAACAACAGCAACAACAACAACAAAAAACAAAAACCAGCCAAACAAAAAAAACCCCGCAACAAACCAGAAATGAAGAACTATAAGGAAATAATGATAAAAGCACTTATATCCAAACATAAATGACAGAGCAAAGGCTTCAATTAGATTAAAATTAATAGTCTTAAATAGTTTTGATATTGAAGAAAGAGGACAAAAAATTAAGGAATTTACTATTTATCTTAAATTAGAAAAGCATGCAAGTAAACAGAAAGTAGGAAAGAAGAAACAATAAACTTAATTGTTGATATTAATAAGGTAGAAAACAAAACAAGAAAAGAAATATAGAGCCAAATGATATTTTGCAAAGATCAATAAAATAGTAAAACCTTTACAAGCTTTAATAAAGTAAAAAGAGAAGATTGGAAAAATAAAGAAAATAATTAGTAAGAAAGGACCCATAGTCACACATTTAGAAAATATTAAAAGAATTATAAGAGAATATTTTGTAAACCTAGAGTAAATGGATGCTATTTTTAAGCAGAATATAAATTACCAAACATGATACATAAAAAGTAGCACAGGACTAGATCAATGACCATGGAAGATACTGGAAAGGTGATAAAAATAATTTACCACTGAAAACAGTACGTCGACTAGATGAGCTCACAGCTGATTCTGTCTTACCTTTCATGGCACAAAAACATCATGACTTTAACATATAAATCTGGTAATGATCATGCAAAAAATAAATCCAAAGATCAATTTTATTCATGAATAGGATATAAAATTCAAAATTGAACATTAAAAAATGATATCCAGCAAAGAATTACAAGAGAACTACTTGATGAAAAGGTAAAGTTTATTCTTAGAAAGCAAGGATAGTTCAACTGCATAAAATCTACCAGTGTAATTCATTTTATAATAAATTAAAGGATGAAAACCTTTAAAGGCAAGTTTCATATTAAATATAGGTTCACAAACTTTTGTGCAAAACTCTTAGGTCCAGATATGTTTCAGAATTTAGAAATATTTGCATTTTATAAAGGAGGGAAGTTTGCTTATACCATTATACCCAATGGCACTTGGGACAGTGAAACATTTGAATATTCACATTAAATGGAATAGAGTCTAAAATCAGCATTAATGTTTATACATATAATAAAACTGATAAAAAGTATAACATACAGACCATATATTAATAAATATGGATCATAATCTGATGAAAACCTTTCAGTAAAAATACAAACATGTAAGATGTAAGTTTTTTAATTAGAGAAGTTGTGGGTTTACAGAAAAATAATGCATAAAATAGAGGATTCCCATATACAACTCTATTATTAACACCTTTGATTGGTGAGTTACATTTTTTTACAAATAATGAAAGCACATTTTTATAATTGTAGTATTAACTGTAGTCTATGATTTAACTGAAGGTTCACTCTTTGTGTTGTACAGTTCCATGGAATTTTTCTTTTAAACTTTTATCTTAGTAAATATGTGCAACCTAAATTTCATCCTTTTAACCCACATTCACATCTATAATTCAGTGCTGTTATTTACATTCACAATGTTATACTACCACCTCTATCAACCATTACCAAAACTTTTCTATCATCCCAAATAGAAACTCTGTACATTTTAAACCTTAACTCCCTATTCCCTGCCCCTATACTGTCCCCTGGTAAACTATAGTCTAGATTTTGACTCTAAGAATTTGCTTAATGTAATTATTTCTTATCAGGGAGATCATACAATATTTGCCCTTTTATGTCTGGTTTATTTCACTCAGCATAAAGTCTTCAAGGGTCATCCATGTTGTCACAGTATGAGAAATTCATTCCTTTTTACAGCTGAATAATATTCCATTGTACGTATATTTCACATTTTTAAAATTATTTTTTTTATTTTTATTTTTAAAGAAGGTTTAGATTACATAAATGTTACATAAAAAATGTAAGGGATTCCCATATGCCCCGACCCTTCCCCCTCCCCCCTTTTCTCACATTAACAACATCCTTCATTAGTGTGGTACAATTATATTCCACATTTTATTCATCCATTCATCAGTTGATGGAAACTTTGGCTGCTTCCATCTTTTGGCAATTGTGAATAATACTGCTATGAACATTGGTGTGCATATATCTGTTTGAGTCCCTGCTTTCAATTCTTTTGGGTATATACCAAGAAATAGGATTGCCAGATTATATGGAAATTCCATTCTTAATTTTCTGAGGAACTACCAAACTGTCTTTCACAGTGGCTTTTCATTTTAGCAATGAATGAGTGTTTTTATTTCTCCACATCCTCTCTAACACTTATAATTTTCTATTAAAAAAAAAAAAAAGTAGCCACTGTAGTGGGTGTGAAATGGTATCTTTCTGTGGTTTTGATTTGTAAATCCCTAATAGGCTAATGATGTTGAGTATCTTTTCTTGTGCTTTTGGCCATTTGAATATCTTCTTTGGAGAAATGTCTATTCAAGTCTCTTGTTTATTTTGTAACTGGGTTGTTTGTCTTTTTATTGTTGAGTTGAAGGATTTTTTAATATATTCTGGATATTAAACCATTATTGGATAGTCAGTTTCCATATATTTTCTCCCATTGTAGAAGTTGCTGTTTTACTTCTGTGATAAAGCTCTTTGATATACAAATTTTTTAATTTTGATGAAGTCTCATTTATCTATTTTTTCTTTGTTTGTGCTTTGTGTGTAAAGTCTAATAAACCATTGCCTAACACAAGGCCCTGAAGATGCTTACCTACATTTTCTTCTAGGAGTTCTAAGTTCTGGGGTCTTTGATCCACTTTGAGTTGAAATTTTTATATGGTGTGAGGTAGGAGTCACTTCATTCTTTTGCAAATAGAGGTTATATCATTGGTTAGTTTTATTCCTAGATACTTGATTTTTTAGTTGCTGTTGTAAATGTGGCTTTTCCCCCCTAAATTCTTCTTCCAAAACACTACTGATTTTTGGGTTTGATTTTGTACCCTGCCAATTTGTTGAATTTATTTATTAGCTCTAGGAACTTTGTGTTGATTTTTCAGGATTTTCTACATAGAAGATCATGTCATCTGTGAATAGGGGAAGTTTTCCCTATTTCCTATTTCCTTTCTTTCCTATTTGAATGCTTTTAAATTTCCTTTTCTTGCTTAATTGCTCTGTCTAGTACTTCCAGTACAACAGTGAAGAACAGTGGTGACAGTGGGCATTTTTGTCTTTTTCCAGATTTTAGAGGGAACACTTTTAGTCCTTCACCATTAGGTATGATTTTTCTCCTTTGGTTTGTTAATGTGCTGTATCACATAAATTGATTTTCTTGTGTTGAACCCTTGCATACCTGGGATAAAATCCACTTGATCATGGTGTATAATTTTTTAAATATGCTGTTGGATTTGATTTGCAAGTATTTGATTGAGGAATTTTGCATCTATATTCATTAGAGAGATTAGTCTTTAATTTTCTTTTCTTGTAATCTCTTTATCTGGCCTTGGTATTAGGGTGATGTTGGCCTCATAGTATGAGTTAGGTAGTGCTCCCTCTTCTTCAAATTTTAGAAGAAATTGAGCAGGATTGGTTTTAATTCTTCTTGGAATGATTGGTAAAATTCACCTGCAAAGTCATCTGGTTCTGCACTTTTCTTTGTTGGGAAGTTTTTGATGACTGATTCAATCTCTTTGCTTATAATTGTTCTGTTGAAGTCTTCCATTTCTTGTACAGTGAGTTAAGCTTTTTTGTTTGTTTCTAGGAATTTGTCCATTTTTCTTCTAGGTTGTCTAAACTGTTGGTATAGAGTTGTTCATAGCATCCTCTTATGATCCTTTTTACTTCTGTGGGGTCAGTAGTTATGTCCCCTTCCTCATTTCTGATTTTATTTATTTGCATCTTCTCTTTTTTTCTTTGTGAGTCTAACTAAGGTTTTGTCAATTTTATTGACTTTTCAGAGAACCAACTTTTAGTTGTGTTCATCTGTGTATCTTTCTGAACACTAGGCAGGAGTTCTTAACCATTTTCTGTTCCGCAGATCCCCTTTGCCAGTCAGGTGAAAACTATGGACCCTAGTAAGTCCATACTATACTGTGTAGTGTTTAATAAATTTATCACTCTTGCACCAACATTTCCCCACAAGAATAGTATATTTTTTGAATTTTTAATTAAAGCTCACAGACCTTCTGAAGAGGGGTCCATGGACCCCTGGTTAAGAACCCCTGCACTAGAGGAACAACTGAGTTAGGAGTTGGAATTAGAGGAGATAAAAGTACCTGAAAAAGAACATTTAAAGAGTAATGTTTCCATAACTTGTTGAGCTGTCATTTTCTATTCTTTTATTTTTGTGAATTTGAAATAAAGTTGTTAATAAAAAAATAAACTCTCCTAGTATTAAGGTAGAACTGTCTATTTCTGTATTTAAATCTGTCAGTATTTGCTTCCTATATTTTGGTGCTCTGCTGTTAGGTACATATATATATATATA
>JAQZBX010073142.1:0-14966 GCA_029593785.1 Cabassous unicinctus | reverse complement strand
ATGAATAAAAAATCATAAAAAATACAAAGGAGTAAGAATAAAGAGAGGAATAAAAAAAATAAAACAAGAGATAAAATAGAGAGGAAAAAACAGAATGAATTAAAAGGCCAGACAGATGAATAGAAAAAATAAAACAAGAAATAAAATAGAGCAAAAAAAAAATAGAATGAATATAAAGGCTGGACAGATGAGAAGAGAATAGAAGGGGAAAAAAAAGAGAGAGAGAGAGAAAATGAAGACCAGACAAGGACTGGTGGAGTGGAAGAAAAGCAACAGAAGTCAGAAGATGGGAAAAATGAAGGAAAGAAGAGAAATAAAGTAGGTTGAAAAAATAAGTATAAGAATAAAAGGTAACAAAGAAAGGGAAAACAACAAACAAGAAACAAAACAAAGAAGCAACCCAGGAAAAGCAGCCTTCCCTCTTAGGCCCTAGAGACCTTCTGAGGCCTGCTCATCAATTAATCACCCCAGCCTGTCCTCCACAGGTGATGTATCCAGTTTTAGTGATAAAATAAAGGAAAAAGAAAGTAAAAAATCCAAAAAATTGGAAAACAAAACAGTAGAAACTCAGTCTATTAGTTCGCTATCATAAGGTGTTAGCTGCATGACTTAACACTCCCTGGATCCTTTCTTTCAGGAGGTATCGGCACTCAAACCAGAGACCTTCTACATGCAAGGCAGGAATTCCCCCACTGCATTACAGCAGCTGTATAAGCAAAATAGGCTTTTGAAAGCTTATTGGCCTCCTCCTGCCCCCATTTCCCTCAGGCACATTGGAATCTTAATAGTTTTCAGCAGCAGGGCTAGTTAGTTGCCTGTATCTGCTACTTCCCTGACCAAGTTCCTCTCTCCCATGGAGGCTGGGTATGACAGCCTATCTGAGCAGATTCCTCTCTCCTGTCTCCCCGGGGCCCCCTCAGTGCTGGCTGGTATCCTCCCCCAAGATTCAAAGGGGCTCGGGTGTCTAAACCCATGGAAAGGAAACCCCTCTCCACGCTTCACCAGACCCATCTTCCTCCCAGGGGATGCTCACTCTCACTCAGCTGGCTGATGAGAGCCAGAGGGTCCATGGATTCTATTTGCCTTGAGGGTGGGGCTTAGGCACAGGCTGTTTCCAACCACAGGGGCGAGCAAATCATGGTTTTCCCTTGGGCTCTTTATCTCTTTGTCCAGCTCCCTCCAGTTCCATGCCCTGAAGCCTCCTGCTCTGTGGATTCCCAAACAGTTCACTCGGGTAGCATTTTGCCCCTTCTCAGCCATTTGTTGCAAAAGAGCTGGGCAGTGCCTACTTAAAATGACACCATTTCCTTGGAACCTGCTGTGTAATTTAATTCTCTCCATATATAGATATTAAATTTCCTAAGATATTGTTGAGCTTTGGCCCATATTTATTTAGATTTATACTTAACTTGTTTCACTTATTTTCATTTTTTTCTGCCTATCTGTGTTTCTGTTTTAGATCAATTTCCTTCAACCATAAAAACACCCAATAGTATTTCCTTTATTTCAGTACTGAGGTTGAGAAATCCTTTGATTGAAAATGCCTTTATTTCATCTTCTCCCTTCATGAATACTAGCACTGTGAATAAAGTTCTAAGTTGGTAGTTTTTTCTTCAGCACTTTGAAGGTATCATTTCAATGTCTCCCTTTCATTACATCTATGGAGAAATCAGTTCTCCATATAATTGTTGCTCCTTCAAAGGCAACAATTCTCTTTTTCCACTGCTATATTTACTATTTTCTCCTTGGTTTTTTTATTTTCTACAAACTGCTGTAAGGCTAACTGGGAGTTGTTCATATTTTATCTATACTTCTTCTGCCCAATATATCTCTATCCTCTCTTTAGGTTGTCCTCTTACATATACATTAGATATGCTCATATTTTTCCTATTTCTCTGCATTCTTTTCTGTACATTTATCTCTTTATATCAATTGAATATTTTTGATTGACCTATCTTCCAGTTTATTAATTATTCCATTAATTATATCTAATATACTGTTAAGATCAACTAGTAAGCTTTTAAGTTTGACTATTGCATTTTTCAGTTTTAGAAGTTTCATTTTTCATATCCTGTACTTAAAAAAAATTTTTTAATCTTTTTTTTCTTCAAGCATAAAAAGAATAGATTTTTACAGTCCATTTCTGATAATTCCAGTATCTACACTTCTTTGAGGTCTGTTTCTACTGTAATTTTGTTTCCCTCATTTCTCTTGTCTCTTCATATACTTGGCTATTTTTCATTAAATATTTGACATCTAATATGAGAAAATGAAAAATATAGAAATGAAGGTGGTGTTATGTTGCTTCAAGAATATTATTATCTGCTTCCAGCAGGCAGCTATGGGACAAGCAATCTGAGACCATCTTAATCCAATTTCACTTATTTCACAGAAATGAGATTATTTGAACCTTCTCTTAAGTTTGATGGGGCTTGCCAATCTGTACATTTCTACTCCTATTGTTTGGCCAAAGAAAATAATCAAAGCCTAAGGATTTTACCAAGGCCTGCTTCCTTGGCAGACCATGATTGCACTCTCTCTTTCCTAAGGCTATCGAAAGTTTTTTCTGATTTTACAACTTCTCAACTGCTTTCCTAGAATCATCTGATGCCACTAGGGATGCCAAAAATGCTGGGTATCCATTTCGAGGTTCCTTTCTTTCTTACTTATTTTCCCTGTTATCATTCAATGCCTTGTTAGCTCTCAAATAATTTCACGGGGACACTTTATATGTTTTATTAAGTTTTTCCAATTATTCTTAGCAAAAGTGTTTGTTCCAACTACTTGGATTACCTTTACCCAAAGAAGTCAAATCAAACTTTCTAATGTTCTTATTTTGGAGTAGTACTCCATCGTATGGATACACAAAAGTTTATCAGTTCAGTTGTTGCTGGACATTTGAGTTGTTTCTATTTTGGAGCAATTACAATAAAAATAAAATTCATATAAACATTGATGTACAAGACATGCTTTCATTTCATTTGGGTGGATACCTAGGAGTGGAATGGCTGGGTTGTTTGGTAGATGTATTAGTCAGGGTTCTCTAGGGAAACAGAATCAACCAAGGAGATTGCCATCAGCAACGAGTGACGTTTTATCCAATCAGTTGAATGCCTTAAAAGAGGAAGTGATTTCAGTATTCAGGGAGAATTTTCCAGCTCCTCTTTGGACAGGCAATGTCTCCTGGGAACTCATAAAGGACCTTCATCAGACCTTCATTGGAGGCCCCGGTTTGAAGCCTGCCTGCGGAATCTGGATACGGAGAGGGTAGAGTGTGACAGTTTGATATTATTTATGAATTCCAAAAAGATATATTATGTTTGTAAACTGGTCTGTTTCTCTGGGCATGATACCCTTTGATTGTAATAGATTCAGCTGAGACATCTGATTAAATTATGTTAAGATTTGATTCAACCACGTCATTAGAGTGTGACTCAGCATTGAGTCCCAGCCCCTTTGGGCTGATAAAATACTCACAGGGAAGTGGATACACAGGAGAAGAACACAGAGGAATAGAGACAGCTCAAGAGCCACGGTAAAGGATCCAGAAAGACAGATGAGCCTGATAGTCTATAGCTGACCTTGTGAAGAGAACAGAACAGCGGAGCCCAGAAAGAAAGGAGCCCCGGGAAAGAGATGAGCCTTAGGCCAGCCCGTAGCTGAGATCAGAAGAAGCTGGGAGGAGCCTTAAGAGGAAGAAGGCAGGCTGAACCCTCACAGACGTTGCCACCATCTTGCTTCAACATGTGCCAACAGAGTTTGGTAAGGAAGTAATCTTGAGTTGGACTCTTTAGGGCCTTGTGACTGAAAGCTTCTACCCCAAATAAATACCCTTTAAAAAAGCCAACAGAAATGTACCATCCATATGTTAAAAGGTTATGAATAGGGAAGGGGGAAAGGGGGAAGATGTTGGGTATATGGGAGTCTCCTATATTCTGTATGTGACTTTACTGTGATCTAAAACTTCTTTGAAGACAAAATGAAAAAAATACACTGGGGAATGGAAGAAAATGCCATTGTACATACAGGACAACAGATATTAGTGATGAAAGGCAAAATGTCAAAAATTTTTTAAAAATATTTATTTTTTTAATAACAATTTTACTTTCAGTTTTTCTAAATTAATTTGTATTTTATTTCTTATGTTTAAACCTATCAGGATTATTTCATTTTCCTATTAATCAAATTTGGCAATATTCTTGGCTTCATTTTTGAAGAAGTTTTGGATCACAGAAGGGTTACGACTATGGCAGGGGAGGATCATTGGCGTGTGGTGTCAGTGATGAGGGATTCATGTCAGTGATGGGCATACATATAAGGTATATAAATATGTTCAAATGTTCATGGGGCATTGCCACAGTGGGTAGACATTCACACAAAAACCGAAAGGATATTGAATTCCCATCCTGGGGAGCTCTGCCACATTCTCTAATGGAACAGCAACAATCCCCCAAGTTCAGGGGCAATGACTAGTGAAGAAGGATGGTCCATTGATGGGCCCTTGATATTGACAACTATGCTGATGAGCTTTTTGCTCTTGAATGTGCAAATTAGCCTAGTGATGTAGGGTGCCTAAGAGTTACCACCTAAGTTACCACCTAAGTGCAGAAACAATTTTCTCTCAATATCCCAAAGCCTGGAATGCGTAGGACAGGGCAATCTTGAACTGGTAGAGAGGTGACAGCTGTTGGTTTCCCCTCTTCAGATGGAGATATTAGCATGGCCATGGGCATCTGACAACAGGCAGCAGCAGAGGACTAAGGAATGTTTTCAGTTGGGATGTAACAGCTTCCAGGGTTAAGAAGAGCTAAAGCTGCTTATTTCTGACTAGTAGAACATGGCAGGCAGAGGAATCAATAAACAGAAGCTTGCATACTTTTGCTCATGGCATTTATTTTGGTTTGTGATATTGAAAACCTTAAGCCATAAAAAAGGGAGAAGTTGTTTTTGTCATTCATAGATCAGGCCAGTTAAATGATGAGTTTCTTGGTTATATCCTTTCTCCAATCTATGGCTTTTTGGCATTGCTTAGTTACTGTAGTAAAAGAAATATAGAAAAATAGAAATGGTAATTTCAATGTTTAATAAAAGCTGCTACAGGTATAGCAATTAAACAACAGAACTAAGATAACTAAGACACTGGCTATGCTTTCACAATCTATGCCTGTACTCCTTGAAATCTGTAAACCTATGTTTACTTCTTTTATTCTTTTTTTTTATTTCATGAAAGATCAGTAATAATTTACAATAGCCTTGTTAAAAAGAAATATTTTAAATTTATGTTTCTATATGTTTCATTTACATAGTCTCTGAATATTACATAGGTAAAGGAAGATACCAGGAAGGAAACAGAGATGAAACGAACAATAAGAAAATGTGACGAAGACAGAAAACTGTTACTATTAATTTGACCATTTTTATCTATGGAGAAAACGTACTTCCAAAATCTACCATCATTACCAACAAGTGTTCCACATACACTCCCAATGACAAGTTCAAAACCACACTCATTCTTCTCTCCCTTCTACCTCATCATCCCAACATCTAACCAGTTCTTACCCCACTATACTAAATGCCATTGTCAAAAGGTATCATCCCAGCGGTCATATCTCACATTATATGTGTCCGGATTGCATAGTTTCTAATGTTATATTCTGGAATCTGATTACCTTAAACTCCAAATCTAATTCTATAAACATGGGAATTATTTATATTCCACATGTCTGTTTCCTTATTCCAAAAACAAGGTTAACAATATCCATGGACGATTAATGAGTAAGAAATGTAGCTGTGGGGAGACAAGCTGCATAAGTCTACCAATTAGAACCTGGCCCATAGTAAGTACTCAGTAAACATCATAAGATTTTAATACAATTACTAAAACTAAACAAGTAGAAATTTGAAATTATTAATGAAAGTATTGATTAAATGAGGGGGGAAGAATGCATGACAGTTCGTGAATATTTTAAATACATAAAAGCTTTTCAGTAATTTCTTATTACAACAATGTTGATTAATAAATCTCTGGCTAATATTAGTTAAAATTAAATATTTCTAAATTAATATAAAAATCATTAGCATGAAGTGCTTTATCTGAGCTATATGAAATTAACAAACAGTAGTCAGGATGATGACACAAAGGAATAATAGCTTTCCTATACTGAGGTATTGTTAAAAATAAAAACCAATTTGGGGGAGTCGATGTGGCCCAAGCGGTTGAGCACTTGCTTCCGACATGGGAGGTCCCAGGTTCGTTCCCCTATGCCTCCTAAAAACAAAAACAACAACAAGCAAACAAACGAAAAAACCAACTCAGGGCTGTCGATGTGGCTCAGTGGTTGAGCACTGGCTTCCCACATACGAGGTCCAGGGTTCAATCCCCGACCCCAGTACCTGAAAAAAGAAATTTTTTTTTTGATGAATTATATAATTTTGTCAATAGTTTCCTTCAATTCACCTTTAGCTGCATGACATGTTGCTATTGTTATTGCTGTCTTCCGATAGAGATCTGTATAAAAGAGATAGCATTGGTTTAAGGATAGGAAACATTGTAATATTGAGAATAAGCAAGAAAAATATAAAAGCCAGAGTTGTGCTAACTATTCAATTAATATGTACCAATATATCTGCTTTACTTTCCATAACTCTCTCAGAGATCATATATTGTTTTATAATGTTCTAAATTTTAAAGAGGTTAAGCAACTTTTTGTATTTCCAATGAAAAATCCATCCATTATTTTCCTCTATCTTATCTATATGAAGATGGAATCAGATATTAATATCTGACAGCTGATAGCTAATAAATGATACGCAAATCCTCATATTCCTAGAATTTTATTTCTATAATTATATGTCTCTCAAATATCTATGTAAATAAGTAATTATTTGGATTATACTTTCACATGTATTCTTCCTTAATTAGGCCTTTACATCTTTCAGCTACATTTGGTTACAATTTGTGGTACTTATACAACCTCCATTTTCCCCTAGAATCGCTCTTATACACACTTCCTGTGAAGAGGAGGGTCGTGGTGCCCAGGTTTATACTACATGGCTTCAGCCCCTTGGCCATCGATGATATGAGGCTTGAATGCCTGATTCAGGAGTTTTAAATCCAGAGCGTTGGCTGGATTCAGATGCATTTGCACAGCTATTTCCTGTTGTCGCTTGAGAATATGAACTAAGAGGCTTGTACTGTGGAGACATTGTTGGTATTTTATTTAGAAATAACTGTAGAATAGCGATGAGGTAAGTATGCTTCTCTGGAGAGAATGGACACAGACAAGAAGAGATGATGAGAAACACAAAGCTTATGAAGTTTGAAAGGAATGGCCCCAGATCCTGACCATCTGATTCATCAGGGTGAACTCTTTTGTTCCTCAGCTCTATTGTAGAAACATATGGGCAATATCAATGAACTGTAAAGTGAGGAGTATTTTCTCTTTGTTCCTTTCCTCATTCTTTGACATCTATTTTCTCACCTTCTACAGATCCTATTCACGAATTTTGTATCCCTATCTCCATTCATCTACTTGACACAACTGAATGTTAATGCAAGGAAAATGTGGGTTAGGGGGATTTAGAGAGACCATCCTAAAATAATTTAATCCATGTCAATATGGCATTCTTTGTAAAAGGCACTAAGAATTTACTGAGCAGCTTCGGTTGTTCTTGGGCATATAGGAACATGAAGGGTAAACTGCCTGAAATCTGAATAAATTAGTATATGTTGAGACACTGAGACTTAATATTTCTAAACATCGATCCAATCCATGGAAGAATCTGGACTTGTAATATTCTCAATTACCTTTGTATTTTTCTCTTATTGCATTTTAATACTGAATATTAAAAATAATGTTACTTACCGTTCACTTACTGTTCCTATTCTGTTGCATAATCCTTTCACTTGATTCCATTTTAGAACAATGATCGCAGTTAAAATGAGGAAAGGTAGAAAAACATAGAAACTGATCAAAAGACCATTGTTTTGAGCACGTCGTTGTCGTCGTCTTTGTATTATAGACAAATATGAACTATCACCTGCAAACATTGAGTACCTTTTAACTTTTTCAAAAGTGATATTCAAAGTTTACTACTAATGAAGGATGTTATAAATGTGGGAAAATGTGGGAGGTGTGGGGAGTGGAGCATATGAAAACTCCCTGTATTATTTTCATGTAACATTAAGTAATCTAAGATTCTTTTAAAAAATAAAAAATAAATATAAAAAAAGAATTGAAACTAAAATAATCATTATTATATCTAAATGAATTTAATGCCCCCATAAAAGATGAGGATTCCGTAACTTTAAAACACACACACACACACACACACACACGTACATATACACACAATCCAATTATACATTGATTAGAAGAGATTTACCATAAAGAAAGTGACTCAGAATGCATTATGTATATTATAGGAGATAAATTGGCAAATATATGCAAAAATAATTTGTAATTAAGCAAATATACAGCAGTTTTATACAGTGATTGAGTGTAATGCACTTAAAGCATTCCTCTTCCCTGTCTCATCCATCAGCAAAAGACAACTCTCCACAAATCCATTTCCACTAAAGATATCATATCAGAGGTGTGGCTTCCTTCTCATGGGATTAATTACTCCACAGGCAGATTAAAGAAATTAGACTTAATAATAATTGGGATTGTTAGATATCCATTGCTCCAAGAAAGAAAAGCAGAACTTCCACTTCAGGTCATGATGAAATTTCACTAGCCCTCCTAATATAAAAATATGAAACCAGGAAAAAAAATGCATGAAGGAAATGGTTTTCAGAAGTCAACAGGAGATGAGAAACTATTATATCTGAAAGAAGGAAAACATGTGACATCAATTTTATGATCACCCAATTCCACCTACAGACAATTTTCCTAATCTTAGCACAGAGAACTGGAGATGTAGGCAAAGTGTGGCATTCCCACCGATTTGGGGAGGTAGAAGTCGGGGTTGAGGGCTGCTGAAAGGTTGGAATGTACAGGGTGGCGCTTAAGTGCAAAAAGAACTTCACAGATTAGTGGCCCCAGAAGTGCAGTACTGAAGAAGAAGAATAAAGCTGAAGACGGAACTATCCAATATCAAGCTACAATAATCAGGACTGTGTGTTATTGGCAAAATAATAGACAGACCAGCGAAATATATCATCATATCATGGGCCATAAAAAAGTCTCAAGCAATTCAGAACAGCAATTATGGAGAGTATACTCTCTAAACATAAGAAATTATAAATCATGAAACAATCACAAAAGTACAATAAGAAAAATTTCCAAATATATGCAAATTATGAAACTTGCTTTTAAATAGCCAAAGGGTCAAGAATATAAATCACTCTAGCAGTTAGAAAAAAAAGTACTAAATGACAAAATTCTAGTATTAGATAACAGTGTTTAAGAGCTATTTAAATTTCAAAATATTTTAAAATAAAAATTGTTTTAACATCAGTGTTCTTAGTTTCTAAAATAAAAATTAGAAAAAGTAGAGCAAGTTAAATCAGAATTGTGAAGAAAATAATAAGAGATGAAAGAAGAAATTCTTGTAAGAGTAAATAGTTGAAAGACAATGAAACAAATAATAGAACAAAGTTATCTGTACCAAAACTTGGGTCTCTTAAAAGATATGTTAAATTCATAAATTCATATTAACACATACACACTCATAGAGACAAATGCACCATTTGGGGTGGATATGAAGAATGAGGAAAAGAAAGGGGAAAAAAAACAATATTAAAAATTAAACAAGCGTTATCACTACCAATCCTACAAATAATATCAGGACATTATTTTTTAAAAAAGGAAAATTTGAATAGTAGTATATCTGCCAAGAAATTGGATCAACTTTAAAAACTTTGTTGCAAAGAAAACTATAGGTCCATACCAGTTTTGCTGGTGAATTCTACCATCTTTTAAGAAAGAATTAATATAAAAATCTTCAGATGATAGAGGAAGAGGACTCATTCCCCAAACTATTTTATGAGACCAGCATTTCCTGTTCCCAAAGCCTGACAAGGTTATTTTAAGGGAAAAATTTACAGATAAATATTTTCTTTGGGTATAGTGTGAAAAACAGAATGTTATGAATTAATATCAGAGATTTACCAAAGTCATCATATACCCAAACCGGATGTGGGTTCTACCAGAAATTCAGGGTTGTTTAAACATTCATAAGTCAGTCACTATAATTTACCACTTTAACAGACTAAAGAGAAAAATCATACAGCCATCTCCACAAATGGAAAAAAGAATTTATTATAATATCAATTTAAGAAAAAATCTCTCAGAAACTTTATCAATCTACAAAAGCAATATCCAATGTCATAATTAATAGTGAAATAATGAACAAGTCCCCCTCAGTTCTGGGATAAGAGAAACATCCATTTTTACCATTTGTGTTCAACATTTTACAGGAAGTTCTAGCTATTGCAATGAGTCCAGAAAACAAATAGAAACAAAGGCATGAAGCAGGAAAAATTAGGCAGTAAAACTGTATTTATTTAAAAATGACATGACTGTATGTAGAGAAGACAAAATATTAAAACTAATATTTTAATTTATCAAAGCTACATGACATAAAATTCAATTTATTTCTTCACGGTAATAAAAATATAGAAAATAAACAAAATAATTTATAATAGCATTAGAAATCTTCAAATACCTAGGAACAAATTTAATGGAACTTTTCCTATTCTGTTATATTATTACCTAAAAATCATTGCTTAATGAAATTAAAGAACACAAAATAATGTAGGGATATTCCATATTCAAAATAGACAATATTTTTAGGAAGTCATTGCTCTCAAATTGATGGGTAAATTAAATAGGAACCCAATAAATTTACTTCTATATAAACAACTGCAGAAAGTCTCAAATGTCTCCATGGGTGAATTCTACCAAAGGAATATATAACACCACACTTATACTGTACACTATTTCAGAGCTCAGGACACAAGCATAACTTTGAGATCAAAACCTGACACGGATGTTGCAAGAAATTAAAGATTCACATCAATCTTTCTATCCATACATGGAAAGGAAAAAGCATTAAAACTAAGTGTGATTTGTTCTGGGAATGCAAAGGTACTTTATTAATATTCAAATATTCAAATATTAATGAATGCATGTTACATTATTACATTATGATAGTCAAAAAAATCAACATATTAGTCAAATAAATGGTAAGAGTCATATCATTTAGATGCATGTAGAAAAATCGTATTATATTCAACATCCATTTATCATTAAAATAAAACTCCTACCAAAGAGTAAAATATTTACATCAAACATCATATTTAATGATGATTGAAAATTTTCTTTCTGCAAATGTTTGAAGAATTGACAAAAATAGCAATAATTGTATCAGTTTTGCAGTAGAATACCTATGTGTGACCTGGGAACTTTTAAATTAAGAGCATTGATAGATAGATATTCAAATTAAATATAGTTTAGTGACAGAGTAGAGATTTCTGAGATAAAACTGAGTCTATCTGAGTCAGCTTGGTATCATTTGCAAGTGGAAGGATGCAATGTAGTCAAGTGGGTCCAGATTTGTTCTAAAATTAAACACTAGCTTTTAATGAACATAGTTTTGCAAGTTCCAACTCCCTGACCGTCCCCCAATTATCACGACCTAGAAGGTTTAGCCCTTTAATTTCCCCATAATTGTGTCTGCTGAATTAAATTTATGCCAGTAAAATGAGTTTTCTCACCCTTATTTCATCCAATTGTCAGAGCATATGATTCAACTATTTTTCCCCCCTTAAATTAAAATTTTCAGGTATCACCTACTACTGAAACACCCAAAACTCTACATTGCGAGAGCAGGGCAATGCATTCCACCAACCTTCCTGAAATATACTTTGTTCTTAACCTTCACCTCTTTAGGTGCTTTGCTCTCTGCTGCTGAAATACATCTAGTTACTTTGATATATAATTGCTTACTAGGCACATTAGCAAATAAAATCCATATCTCCAAGCATTGATTGATCAAGCAATTCTAATTTTAAAAAAAGGGTTTAGAAAACACAAATACACTGTAACTGTTCATGAATTGTTGTGGAATTTTCATGGTAGATTTGTTTCTTTTTTCCTATCTTACTGGTATGTTTTCTTTAAAGATGCAACTCAAATACAGACTAGCCATTACAATGTGTAATATAGTTGGAATACATGTATTATATAATAAATATAATATACATATATAATAAAACTATCACTTTTTCTATGAATTAACTATAATGAGTTAGAATTTTCTGCTTTATAAATAGAAACGTTCTGGATACTAAGGTTAAAAATAAGGGAGGGCCATTTAAAATGCTTCCTTCTAGCTTAGAATTACAAGCATATACTGATTTTTTAATGTTAAAGAATATTTTATTGATCTAGAGATGCACTGAACTACTAGCCACATGGGGCACTTTAAATTGAAATTCAAATTAATTAAAAAAAAATAGGAACAGAGAGAGTCTGCAACTGCAAGCAAGATAGTCCCATCCATCTGCTGCATGGGATCTAAGCGCCCTCTCAATTAGAGGCAGAGTGGGCATCACCATCCCAGAATGCTCAGGATTGGGGAATGAACGATGGCCTAGAGTAGACTTACTGGTATTCTACTATAGACATTGTTATTCCAGCAATGGAAGAACTTTTATCATTCATGTGGAGGCAATGGCCACCAGAGCTTCTGAGGGGAGGGAAAGGGAAAAACAGGTGTAATGTGGGGGCATTTTCAGGACATTGAAATTGTCCTGATAAACACTACAATGATGGATACAGGCCATTACATATTTTCTCATAACTTACAAAATTTTGCAGAACAGAGTGCAAACTACAATGCAAACTATAATGCACACTTAGTGGCAATGCTCCAACATGTGTTCATCAATTGTAACAAATGTACCACACTAATGAAGGATGTTGTTGATGTGGGAAAGTGTAGGGAGGGGAAGGGAGTGGGGCATATGGGAATCCCCTACACTTTTTATGTAACATTTATGTAATCTAAAAAATTTTTTTAAATTTCAAATGTATTAATAAAAAAATAATAAAATAAAATTTAAAATTCATTTCCTACTTGTACTATCCACATGTCATGTGCTCAATAGCCACATAAGCCTTGTGGCTACCGAAGGTCTGCGGAGAAAGAAAGCTCTATTGGAACACACTGATCGAGAGACTAACCTGATTTTAGCCAAAACCCGTCATCTATACTTCCTCCTGGTGATGATGGTGTCGGGTCACAATTTGGAGGCGCATATCCAACATCACATTGACAATTATGGCGATTATTGCAAATCTAAAGTAAAAACGAACTAAGAAGTAAAACCAATTGATATACAACATAACAAATGTATTATTTGTGATTTTTAGGCAAAATGAATTATTAAAATTAATGATATTTGGTATTTTATGTCATTATTATTTTAATTTAGAAAATGATTTTTAAATGCCAATGCAATATCTTTCAAACATCACAGAGGTTGCCATTTCCTCCCTTTCATTCGCACATTTTTAAACAAACAACATTCCTGATAATTGAAATGCTTTATTCTAGAAAGGTATAGAAATTATGAAATCATAAAATAGTGGGATTTGTAAAATTATTATGAATTAAGCAAGATTTAAAAATAGGTAAGAGAACCAACTTTCATGAAAAATGAAAAAAAAAGGTGATGCTCATTTAATCAGATACCAATATTTAAATATTAGTCTAGAAAATATCTATAAATGTGATATGGTAGTTGAATAGAAAGAAGGACCAGTATCAGAAAAGATAATCCAGAATTTAGGCCCATGTATATAAAATTTCCATATGAATTAAATATGTAAAATAAAATAATATCATATAATATTTGTCCTTTTGTATCTGGCTTATTTCACTCAAAATGATGTTGGTAGCACAGCATGGCAAACAGAATTAAAAGCTCTGATATATTAAAAGGGAATTGTTAGGTTGTATATATGGTAATAGAATTTTAAAATATAAAATAATTTTTCAAAAATCTATGGATTTTAATGTTAAGTTAAATCAAGGACTATAATTAATAGTACAATTATATAAAGGTGCTTTTATCAATTGTAGCAAATGTACCACACCACTGCAAGGGTTTAATAATAGAGTAGTATTTGGGAATCCTGTATTTTATGCATAATTCTCTGTAAACCTACAACAAGAAAAGAAACTGTAAATGCTGAAAGGACATATAAATGAATTGGGGGAAATTTTTGATGTGTGACATCTAGGCAGGTTACATATTTTTCTTAACTACTGTATAAAACATGAAGCATCAATATTGCAAAGAAACTAGCAACAAAGTTAAAGCTAAATGCATGTTTAGAAAAACATAAAATTTTATAAAATTTTTATAAAATTTCTACAACACAGTAGGTAACTTCACAATGGATGAACAATTAACAGAACAAGAAATGCAAGTGGAAAATTTGACCACACATGCATAAGAACTCTATCATTATTTATCAAATAAATATAAATAAAAAATGGATTGGATTGTGGGATGATGGCATCTGATTAGGCAGGCAAGGCTCAGCTCGCGCACGTGCGCTCGCGCGCTCTCTCTCTCTCTCTCTCTCACATACACAGACACAAATGGAGAAAGAGCCAAAAGCTGTCTGAGGGACCTTCTCTATGGTTAGGCAAGACCAGGACAGTGCTTCACAATTCCCAGGAGGGTGAGGGACAGAGAGAGGAAGAACTGGAAACAACAAACTGTGAGTTACTAAAAACTCCCAGCCACAGGAAAGGGCCTCCTCCCCCAATCTCAAAATATTAAGCTGGGGTAAAACCCCTGGCTTACTGCAGCTGACTGACAGGGGAACAGATGTCTTCCTCCCTGTCATCTGCTACAAAGGAAAAGGGAGGGCAAGTCAGGAGGGTTTCCTCAGTGTATTCAGCCAGTGCAGCCTGCTTTTTTTTTTTTTTAAAAAGATTTATTT
>JAQZBX010073141.1:0-14961 GCA_029593785.1 Cabassous unicinctus | reverse complement strand
ATGCACACACATGCATGCACACACACACACCGTAGTTTTATTCTGTTCCTTACATCAAATACACATACTTTTAAATATTAGAGATTTAATTTTAAATTTTCCCATTTTTATTCCAAGCACTTCAAATTCCAAGAGGAAAAAAATCATGCATGTTTGCTGGAATTACTTTTTTAAAAAAATTATGAAGATATTGATCAGTAATTACAATTTTTTTTATTTTGTATATAATGTGTATAAAAAAGAAAGGCCAAACCCAAACTATTACAGTCTACTACTAAGACTTCTATACTACAACCCTACTGTACTCTATCAAAATTCATGAGCTAATTCTGGAATTCCAATGATAGTTACAAAGCATTTGTCTCACTAACACATATAAAAGTCCTTCTTGAAAGTGAAGAAAATTCATTTTTGCAAGAACGACTTATAAACAGAAGTTTTTGGAGCTACAACAGACATTTATTGAGTGTCAGGCCCCATGCTAGTTTGAATCAGACTTGGTTCTTGACCTCTAGTGTCACTAATGGAAAGGCAGACAAACAATGCTGCACAATATGAGCTATAATAAAGATAGGCACATAGTGTTAAGGGAGACAGAAAAGAGGGCAATCAACTCTGCCTAAAGAAGAGAGAGCTATACAGAGGAGGAGACAGTGAAGTCCCTAAGAGGAGAAGTGGAGAAAAGGCAATCAGCTTTGGAGGCTAAGCAACAAGACAGAGTTGATGTTTGGATGTAAGGATGTTTATATAACTAGAGGCTTCAGAAAGGTAAGTTGAGACCCATTTGGGAAGAGCCAAATTTGTCATCTTTTAGGGAATAGTAATCTATAAGGGGTAGTAAGAGGAGGAATTCTGTGATAAGACTCATATTTTAGTAAGGGAACTGGCAGCCATGTGGCTTGCCTGGAAGAGAGGTTCAGTAAGAGGATCCAAGGATGCCCTAAATCAGGGGTTCTTTATAAGGGGTCTGTGAGCTTGAATTGAAATTCAAAGAAGCATTATTCTTGTGGGGACATGTTGGTGTGGGCGTGATATATTTATTAAATAATACACAGTAGAGTGTGGACTTAGTAAGGGGTCCGTGGTTTTCACCTGACTGGCAAAGGGGTCCATGGAACAAAAAAGGTTAAGAACTCCTGCCCTAGATAGACAGTTTTGCTATAAAGGCCCAGGCAAGAGAGGATGAGGGTCTGAACTTGGGAGGTTGTGAGAATGAAGAAGAGGAAATAGAGTAAAAAAATATTTCTAAAGATTTGGAGATAGACTTTGAGGAGCAAGAGAAAAGGAGAAGCGCAAATGATTTCAGGATGTCCACTGGATACCATTAAAATAAATGGGAGTGTAAAAGAAGAACTGAGATACAAGATAATGAGGCAGGTTAGGAACATGCTGAATTTGAAGTGTATGGGCAATCCAGGAATAAATGTTCATTTAGTAACTGGAAATATATAAACCTATAGGAATTATGGGAAATGAGACACCCAATAAAAACTTGTTAATAATGCAAATAGATAACATGTTAAAACAGGCCTTTCATTCCTAGCTATTTCTTTGGAAATATACTTTGGTTTAAGTCAATGATTTTTACTACAGTATTAGATATTAAATTAAACTGAAGCATCATAACATAATTAAAATGTTATTCCATCAAAACCATTTACTATTTTCAAAAAACAATAAAAATGTAAAATCACAACTATTTTTTAAAAACCTATACATCAAAAGAAATACAAAGGTGAATTTTCTTTCATAAATGATATTTCATACTATTCACACTACCTTTCGTATTTAACTAAGTGCATAATCCACAATGTGCTTGCCAATATAATAGCCCTTAGAAAAAATAGGCAAAGTAAATAAAACTATCTTATCATCTGCTTTGTATGCCTAGTAAGGCATACAAATCAAAATTGCTGATATAAGCTATAAAATTTCAGTGCAGTCAATAGAAGCTTGATGGCTAATGTATCTAAGAGACAGGAAACCACAGGTTTATTCCTACCTTTATTCTCTCCCTTTCTAAGATCAAATTACAAAAGTACATAATTCATAATGTGTTCACAGATATGAGCATATTAATCATCAACAAAGACAGGGTAAAAGTTTATTACTCACTCCTCTTTGCTTATATAATAAAAGCAATTTAGCTTGTAATAAACGGCAATAAAATTTCAGAGGTGAGTAATGAAACTAGTGGAAGGAGTCTAAATGTGGGCATCTATAACGTTGGCTTTATTCCTAATTCCTACAAAGTAACCAAGTGGCCTTGAAAGATTCGATGGGCTGTTCTGTACCTCACTTGCAAACAACATTAATAGAGGGAGAAAGTTACACTTATTGTGCCTTTATCAGAGATTGTTTTAAGATATTGTTGGGATTGAATCATGTCCCCCCTAAAAGGCATGTGCAGGTCCCAACCCCTGGTCCTGTGGGTGTGAACCTATTTATAAATAGGATCTTTAAAGATATTATTAGTTGAGGAGCCCAAACTGAATGAGGGTGGGCCTTACTCCAATATGGCTGAAGTCCTTATAAGCAAAGGAAATTGGACACAGAAAGAAAGCCATGAGGAACAGCCGGAAGCTGGAAGTCAATGGAACCTGGGAAAGAAAGGAGAAGATGCTGCCATGTGCATTGCCGTGTGACAGAAAAGTCCAGGAAGCCCAAGACTGCCAGCCAGCCCGAAGATACTGACCCTGGGAGTAAGCAAGCCTTCTAGCCTCTGAAACCATGAGCCAGTAAATTCCTTTTTAACCAACCCATTGTATAGTATTTGTTTCAGCAGTTAGGAAACTAATACAGGCATTATAGATTTGGGGGACTAGAAGACATCAAAGAGCACTGACTCCCCTTTCCAATATTATTGCCAAATGGCCATATCATCAACACGGCTTTCTCACACTAACTGTGCAAGAGAGATCTAGGAAAATCACTTTTTTTCATCTAGTAAACGAGGAAGCTGGACTAGACCATCTCTAGGCTTTCGTCAAATCCTAAAATTTTACAGCTCTGACTAAGTCACATATATTTGATTCTCATACATAACAATGGGTAATTTATAGAATTCATTATGCATTTGTTTTGTATGTAGAATAACTTACCATAACATCTCATAGTTGTGGATCCAAATATCTATTAGTTTATAACTCAATAAGTTTGCACATTGTTAGACTGCCCTTGCCTCATTAGAGACAGAGAGAGGAAGAGAGAAAAATACAAATAAATATTTAAATAAGTATTCACCCTGAACTTTGGCACTGACTATTCTTGGCAGCCAATTTCTATAAATTTCTAACATTTTGGTTCTATTTTAATTTAATCAGATCTGTATATCCATGTTATTCCCTATCAAGGAAAGGACCCAGCACTTTGCAAAGTGTCAAGTTTATAAGATTTATACTTTACTGTTATACTGTTGATACTCCTCCCTTTAAGAGATGAAGCCTAATTCCCCTTCCCTTGAGTATGAGCTGGACTTAAAAACTCATTTCTAATGCATGGAATAAAGTGGAATTGACTTCTGAGACTAGGTCATAAAGGCACTGCAGTTTCCTCCTCATGGGCTCTTTCTGGGGCATCACTTGCTTTAGACAAGCCATGAGGAAACTCAAGCAGCCCCAAAGAGGTCCATGTGGTGAGAAATGGAGGCCTCTCGCCAAGAACCAATAAGGAACTGAGGCATCCTGCTAACAGCCATGGGGGTGAGCCATCACGGATGTGGTGGACGGTCCAGCCCCACGCACGTCTTCAGAGGACTGCAGTCCCTGCCAACCTCCTGCATGCTACCACCTGAGAGACCCTGAAGCAGCACCAACCAGCTAAACTGCCCCACAGGAATTGTGAGGTAAGAAATGTTCATTGTTTTAAGTCACTAAAGTTTGGGGTAATTTTTTATGTAGCAAGAGACAACTAATACGTTTACCCATAAGGAATTCCCACTCTACATAGGCCACTCCTTGGCTTCTAAAAATAATTGAATTATGTGATACAATCATACCATTTTAGAATAAGATGGGACTTTAAAGAAAAGCTCCTCTTGTTTTGCAGAAATAGAAATTAAGATCTCCAGAGTTTAAGTGTCTTGCTCAAATCTGATCTTTTTCCATTGCTCCCTCTCTCAGCTGGAAATGTAGGAGTCATCCTTAACACTCCATCCTCTAATTCCGCCCCCAACCATCAGTAAATCCTATCAATTTGCCTGTCCTGCCTTTGTCCACTTTTTTTTTTATATATCTGTACCACTCCCATCGAGGCACATGGCAGTCATCTCTTCTGGACCCCAGCAAGAGCCTCCTAACTGGTTTTCTTGTGTCTACTTGTGCCCCCCTACAATTAGTTCTCAATACTGGATCCACAGTTAGTTTGTTGAAATACCAATATGATTATCTCACATCTTCATATCTTTAAAGAGATAGTGTAATGTAATGGTAAAAATCATTAACCTTTGGATTCAGACAGATGTGGGTTCTAAACACAGTGCTGCCAGGTAATGCATATAAAATGTCTAGTCCCGACATTTACTGCTATCCCCTTATTCCTTCCCCCTCACTTTTACTCATATAGAATGCCAAATTTCTACCTGAACACTTAGGTCTAAGCTCAGCAGAAAGTGATAGAAAACCCAAATAGTGGCTTCAAAAAGACAGCAACTTATTTCTCCCATGTGGATGTCCAGGTAGGCAGTCTAGAGCTAGTGTACTGTCTGCCCAACCATCAGGGGCCCCAGCTCCGGCTCTCTTGGTGCTGAAACATTCTCTACATGTGGCTTCCACTTCATGGCCAAGTAAGATGGAGTAAAGAAAAGAAGAAGGGCAGAGAAGGGTACTCCCATCCCTTTAAGGACGCTTCTCAGATCGCATATATATATAATCATTATATGTGTTTATTACATAGTTTCATAATATATATAATTCATTACATGGTATATAATTATACATAATGTTCATGGGTCAGCACTTAGTCACAAGACCAAGTCTAGCCACAAGGGAAGCTGGAACTGTAGTTTTTACTATGCACAGCCATGTGCTTAGCTAAAAATTTAATGTACTCATATAGCTGAAGTAGAGAATGAATATGGTAAGTGTCTCAATCTGGAGTCCCAGAAAACAGAGCCTGAAGCAAAAGTTATGTGCTACTATTTATGAGGAAGTTTAAAGCCAGGCAACCAAGAGTGAGGGAAGAAGGGGGTGAGGCAGGGAAAGAGGGAAAGCCCACGCCAGGGTTCTTTACTGAGCAGGCCATCTCTTGGTATCAAGGTGAACTGACTGCTCAATTTTGTAAGTCATGAGAGAGTAGCGTAAAGGACTGCATCTCAGAACAGTCCGTCCAGACAAGAAATGAGGAGAAATGCAACCACTGGTTCCCATTTCCTATCAGTTGAGGTTCACCCCATGAGACAGGAACTTTCTTGCAATTCCAGGTTGTGCATGCATGAACACCGAGCAGGGCCCTGGTATCTCATGCCTCAGTATCAGCAGGGAAGCCTCAGAGAGGGAGCCAGTGGGTGCGTGGCATGGGCATGGGGGAGTGGGAGTCACCATCACACTGCATCTGTATGAAGTCAGAATACAAGCAGAGCTTGTCACTGCAGCAGCACCTGGGCCTAAAGACAAGGCTGAGGCCTTGGAGAGAAAGGAAGCTGAAAGATATGAAGTGGCAACTACGAGATGCCCAATACAGTACATATCTAACAGTCTCTGCCATACTTCTCTTAATCTGGGTTAACCTCTCATTGACAAAGCCAGTGGGTCTCTGAGTACTCTATGCCTAATGCTGAGACACTTGCTCACTGAATCAGTAAAAACAACAATAACAATAAAAATAGGTAGCACTTAGTAACCACATGCTCTAGGCCAGGCAAATGTCTAAGCACTTTACAGGTACTATTTCATTTAATCCTCACCCCAAACCTAGGAGGAAGGGACTATTATTCTTACTTTTTAATTTTACATACAAGGGCACAAACGGAAATGTTAACATAGCTGGCAAGCAGTGAGGCCAGGATTTACACTTAGGGAATCATCCAAAGCTGGATGCTGTGCCACTGCAGGGCATTAATAATGAGAAACCTGCAACATCAATACAGTATAAGAGGGTTTTTTTGGGAAAGGAAACTCTATGGTCTTAAAGAACAGGTCAAGATTTGATGGGGAAAGCCTGATGGGTTTTTCTTCTCCACTGTAGAGTACACTGTCTTAGTTTGCCACAGGGCTGCCAATGCAAAGCATCAGAAATGGGGTGGCTTTTATGAAGGGGATTTATTTGGGGTAAAAGCTTACCAGTTCCGAGGCCATGAAAAGTCCAAATCAAGGAATAAGCAGAGATGCTTTCTCAGGGTCCTGCCACATGGCAAAGCAAGACGGCCAGCGGTCTCCGCTGAAGTCTCTGCCTTCCCCTCCAGAATCTGCTGTCTCCCAGAGCTCAGCTGCGGCAACCAGGCATAGGGCTTGTCTCCAGCCACTGGCTGCTCCATGGGCCCAGTCCCTTAGGGGCCTCTTTCCATGCCTCTGTTCTGCCGGTTCCAGATTCCAGGACCTCTCTCACATCCCGGGGCTTCTCTGCTTTCCTGCAGTCCTCTCTCTCACATGGCAGGGCCGATATAATACGGCAGCTTCCTTTCTCTCTGTGTCTGTCTAGATCAGACCCAGCAAGAAGGCAGACATTCAGCCTGAGTCACGCCTCACTGACATAGTCCAAGCAAAAGGGTCTCACACCCACCGTAATGGATTAGTTCAAAAACATAATCTTTTTCTTTTTGGGACTCATAAAAGAACTTCAGACTGTCACATACACCCATTACTTCCTTCCCTGAAACCAGCAGTGCCTTTGGTGACAAGGTTCTCCTGCTCACGCAAACCCACGAGGACGTAACCTTTTTCCCAGCTGGCCCCCTGTTCAGCCTTTTCCTCCAGAGGATCCAGGTCTAACCACCCTTCACTTCCCAGTCTGAGTTTTCCTCCCATTCTGAGCCACTTTGAACTGAAAACAATGACATCATTTTCTCCCTCCCTTCCCTGTTCATGTGTTTCTGAGAAATTTTATAGCTTACAATAAAAGAAAAGCATATGAGGGATTAAAATAACATCATAGAGAATTTCAAACTTTTAAGGAGGCTTAAAATCTTGATAATTACATTACTCACTCATTTTTCTTTGGAAGGTAAATGTAACTGGGTCAGACTTTCTGAGGTTTCTTTTTTCCCTCTGGTCCATCATTTTGGTAAAAGTTGGATCCAGTTCATCCAATTCCTTGATCTCTCATTTCCTCCTAGGGCTGGAAACTCTGAGGCCTTCTTTTCTTGAAAAAGAAGGCATCATTCTGCTTTCCACCCTACCCAATCCCCTCTGTAAAATTGTATGGGAGAGAACAGAAACACTGAGGATAGGAAGTGAGTTGACAAAGGCAAAATATGATTTATTTAAATCTCAGAGGAAACTCACATGGCTCACCTTCACATTCATTTCTTCATTTGTCACACAGAAAACCATCCAAGGCTATTCTGACGGTAATACTTAAATCTAAGGTCTCTTTCCCTTGTTGGTATTCTTTTTTAAAATATATGTATTTATTATTTTTTTAAAGATACTTAGATTACATAAATGTTACATAAAAAAATAGAGAGGACACTCATATGCCCCGCTCCCCACACCTCCCACACCCTCCCACATCAACAACATCCTTCATCAGTGTGGTACATTTGTCACAATTGATAAACACATTTTGGAGCATTGCCACCAAGCATGGACTACAGTTTACATTGTAACCCACTGTTGGTATTCTTTTGTTCTCCCCCTTTTATTCTGGACTCAACAATAACAACCATTTGTTTGTTCAGCAAACAGCTATAAAGTCCTATGGAATGCGAATATTCTCGCTGACCTGATTTTGTGATAATCAGGGTAGGCTAAACATTTGCTATATTAGAAATCATGCATGTGTCCCCAGACCTAGTTTTTCTCCCTAGGTCTGGTTTTTGGAATGCTGGTGATAAACTAAGCCTGATTTATTATATGACCATCCTGTATGGGAAACTATAACTTTGGGTATCTTTGGTCAACCTTAAGAAATATAGCAGGGGAACAGATGTGGCTCGGGTGGTTGGGCATCCATCTCCCATATGGAGGGACCTGGATTCGATCCTCGGGACCTCCCGGTAAAAATTAAAAAAAGAAAAATATAGAAGGCACGTGGGCCAACAGGCCCCGTGCATGGGTGCGGCGTCAGGCCTCGCGAGCCATGCAGCAAGATGATGACGTAACAGGAGAGTGACACAAGGGAGAGCCCAGACGAGATGCACTGAAAAACCAGGAACTAAGGTGGCACAGGCGGTAGGACGCCTCTCTCCCACATCGGAGATTCTGAGGATTGAATCCCAGTGAAGACAGGATGAGAAGAGAGGGCAGGAAACAGACACAGAGAGTTGCCCAGTGAATGTACACAGAAACAGCAAAAATGGGGCGGAGGGGGAGTGGGTAAAAATGGATAAAAGTAAATAAATAAATAAATAAATCCTTAAAAAAAATGTATAGCAGAGGAAGATACGGACTATAGTTACTAGTAATACTTTGACGATGCTCTTTCATGATTTATTAACAAATATTTCACAAAAATGCAGGGTTTTTGTGGGGGGCGGGGATGATGTGTGGGAGCCCTGTATGATGTTATGCATGTTTGTTTTGTAAGTTCATGATGTATGTTCGTGTATGAATGATATACTTCAATAAATTGTTAAAAAAAAAAAAAAGTCCTTTGGAAGGCACCAAGGATAATTTACTTGCAATTATCATTTCAAAATCACTTTTCATCATTTCAACACATTTTTATAAAATATTGCAATAACTAGTGAATATACACATTACTTACCTCTAAACCACATTTTAGATCATTTCTTACTGAGCAGGTTTCCTGTAGACCTCATCTATCATATATTTATAAACTCTTTGGTCTCAAATAGTGTAACTTTTTGTCTGTGCTTCTTTATCATTTTTCTTTCCTAATGTCCCACTAGGGCAGGGGTTCTTAACCAGGGGTCCATGAGCTTGAATTGAAATTCAAAAAAATATTATTCTTGTGGGGACATGTTAGTGCAGGAGTGATATATTTACTAAATAATACACAGTATGGTGTGGACTTAGTAAGGGGTCTGTGGTTTTTACCGGACTGGCAAAGGGGTCCGTGGAACAAAAAAGCGTAAGAACCCCTGAACTAGGGGCTGATCTAGCACTGGGCCTATGGACCTTTGCCTGCCTGACTTCTCTTCAGGGCCAAAGGATCTCCAGCTTCACCCTGTCTGAGGCTACACCATTGGCGCTGGACCAGCAGGGACACATAAATCATTTGGGTAGAGGTCACGGTCGTCTAATTAAGACCCGTAAGACTCAGCATCCTGTAGAAGACACAAACATGAAAAGGCCCTAGCATTTGACCGGTATCTCAGTATTGTCTCTGACGTAACACAATAGTTTAAAACCAGGAAATCTATTTAGACTTGAGATAGTCTAGATAGATTTGAGAGTAACTCTTCACAATTTTAACAACTCACAGTGGATAAAATTCTGCTTAATATTTGTAGTTAAGCAATTGTCAGTTCTCACCAGGTGAAAATTTCTACTGGAAACCTATTATAAAATATTAAGCTAAAAACAAAAATGAATTTATCATTTCACAAGCTATTTCTACCCAACAAAAAATCTTGTAAAATATTTACTAGTTTGTGTATCAGTATTAAGGCTTATTTATGGCATATAATTTTTATATTAACAAAAAATAAGAAAAATTATCATCATGCTTGTGAGATTATTACAATAAATAATTTTCAATTTAATGCAATGTTAATGAATATGACACTTCATGCCCCATAAAAGTAATGCTTTGGATTTCACTTTTCCATAAGGCGGGCTCATATCTTTTAAATAGGATGTCATATCAAAACAATAATTTCCTTTAAGAATTTCCTCGTTTCCTTGAATAGTGAGGAAAATAGTGGTGTTAAAATTTAAAAGCTCCATAACATTCAATAGTTTGGAGAATATAGTGAGACATGCTCTCTCGTATACTTCTTATACTTCCAATGAGATACAAGTTGGTATAACATTCCTGCAAGACAATTTGGCACCATGTGTCAAGAGTCCTAAATATATTCATGTCCTTTGATTGTTAGTTCATTTCTAAATAGCTATACTAGAAAAATAAGGATGTGGTTTAAAATACCACTGCCAAAGATGTTTAACACAGCACTATATATAACAGTACAAACTTGAGCAGAACCTAAATAACCCAAAACAAGAAAAGTTAAATAAATTATGGTATGTATATACAATATGATGTTTGTTATGCAGTAGAAAAATTTTTAAAAACTATGTAACATGTAAAAATGCCCATAATGTAATATTAAATAAAAAAGCAAAATATAAGACATTGCATGCAAATAATCCCAATTTTAAAAACTAAATATATTTATATATGCATGAAAAAATCAGAAAACAAAAATGGCAGCTGTTATTCCTAAATGTTTAAAAATATTTTTTAATATATTTAATAGTTTTCTGTTTACCACATTTTCTAAAATAACTTTTAATGATAAAATATTATTAAACCACATTTAGACACTAAATATAACAATTTTGAAATGTTGGGCAGGCCAAGCATATTGGATTACTAACATTACATTATTCATGACCAAAGGGAAAGGATTAAAAGAGCAATCTCTAATAGAACATGATTTGCCTTTTTTTCCCCAGCTTTATTGAGCTATAATTGCCCTATAATAAACTGTACATGTTTAAAGTACAAAATATGATGAGATTTGACATATACTCTCCTGAAACCATCACTAAATCAAGATAATGAATATATCCATAGCCCCACAAAGTTTCCTTGTACCCTCCTTTCCCCAACACAGGCTCAGGCAATCACTGATGTTATTTTTGTTGGTATAGATTAGTTTGCATTTCTTAGAATTTTATGTAAATGGCACCATTTGAGTATGTACTCTTTTTTGTCTTGCTTTTTTCACTTCAGCATAATTGTTTTATGATTCATCCATATTGCTAAATGCATCAATAGTCTGTTCCTTCTTGTTGCTGATTACTGTTCCATTTTACGGATACATTGCAATGTATTTATCCATTTGATTGTTGATAGACATTTGAGTTGTTTCCAGTTTTTGGCTATTACAGATAAAGCTGACATAGACAGTCATGTACAAATCTTTGTGTGGACATATGTTTTCACTTCTTTTGAGTAAATACACAAGAGAGGAATGGCTGGGTCAAATTGTTTTACATACATACAATATATATATTATATATATATATAACTTTGAAAGAAACTGTCACTGTTTTTTCAAAGTGCTTATACTGTTTTACATTCCCACCAGCAGTCAATAAGAATCCCAGTTGCTTTATATCCTCACCAACACTTTATGTTTTCATTGTCAGTATTTTTTATTTTATTTGTCAGTTTTTAATTTTAGCCATTCTAGTGGGTGTATTATGAGTTTATTGTGGTTTTGATTTGCATTTCTCTAGTGACTAATGATTTTGAGCTTTTTATGTGCTTATTTATCATCCATATCTTGTCTTTGCTAAAGGATCTGTTCAACTATTTTGCCCGTTTTTATAGGGTTGCCTTCTTATTACTGATTTATAAGAGATTTTTTTACATGCTAGATACAAATCCTTTGATAGATAAAAGTTTTGTAAATATTCTCTCCTAGTTTGTGCCTTGCCTTTTCATTTTTGTAACAGAGTCTTTTAAAGAGCAAAAGGTTTTTTAAGTCCAATTTATTGATGCTTTTCTTTTTTACTTCATACTTTAGTGTCATATTTAAAAACTCTTTAACAAACCCAATGTCACTAAGATTTTCTCCCACGTTTTCTTCTACAACTATTACAGTTTTCACCCTTATATTTAGATCTGTACTAAACTTCAAGTTAATTTTTGCATATGATGTGAAGTGTTGAGGTTCATTTTTTTTGCATATGGGCATCCAATTTTTCCAACACATTATTGAAAAGATTTTCCTCTCCCTGCTGAACTATTTTCGTGCCTTTATCGAAAACCAATTGTAGGTCTTTTTCTGCATTGTCTCTTTCATTCCATTGATGAATATGTATATTTATGCTAGTTCAACACTACTTTGATTACTATGTATTTATAATAATTTTGAAACCATGTAGCTTATGTCTTCAAATACTTTGTCCTTTGTTTTCAAAATTGTTTTGGCTATTTTAGGTATTTTATATTTCTATGTGAATTTTAGAATCAGCTTATGGATTTCTACAGAAAAAAATGAGTGCAAAGATTTTGATTGGGATTTTATTGAATTTATAAATCAATTTGGGAAGAACTGACATTTTAGCAATACCAGGTCTTCTAATTCGTGAACACACTTCATGTCTCCATTTATTCAGGTCTCTAATTTCTCCAAGCAATGTTTTGTAGTTTTAAATATACAGGTCTTGTTCATGTTTGGTCAAATTTATCCCTGAATATTTTATATTTGTGGTGCTATTATAAATCGTATTACTTTTTAATTTCAAGTTCAGACCATTCCTCACTAGTATTTTGAAATATAATTGATTTTTATATTGACCTTGGATCCTGCAACATTGCTAGACTCAATTATTCAGTTCTAGTAGTTTTTTGGAGATATTACAGGATTTTCTATAGATGATCATGTTGTCTACAAATGAAGACAATTTTATTTCTTCCTTTCCAATCTGTACACCTTTCATTAATTTTTCTTGCCTTATTGTATAGCCTAGGACTCCTGCACGGTCTTGAATAAAAATAGTAAGAGCAGACATCCTGGCCTCATTCCCAATCTTAGGGAAAAAGCATTCAGTCTTTACCATTAAGTATGATGCTAACTGTAGATTTTCAAAAATGTCCTTTATTGGATAGAGGGAATTCCTTCCTATTCATAATTTGTTCAGAGTTTTTAATCATTAAGGATGTTGGATTTTGAACATTTTGAGCATTACTTGAAATCTGAGCAATTACTTCAGTATAATTTAAAATATTGCATCAAATACATACAAGGCTAAGTTGTGTTTTAATTTTATTTGTAAGTTTATCAACAGATTTATACTATCCCCAATTAATGAAAATGAAGACTTTCCTCATTAATATTAAAAACCAAATTTTGGGCTTCTTGATGTTAGCTTCAATAACAGATAGAACTTAAAGGGATTCAAGGTTGAGGCCCATTTTCTCTTTACAACCAACAATTGAGGTCTTAGTTGTGACATACTGTGGCCAATGGGGCAATTAAAATGGAAATGTGTGCCTGAAGCAGCAATGCTGCCTTGTGCTGGTAAATACAGATTCTTGGTTTCAAAGACACACATGTGTGACCCTCAAGTTGTACATTTGGGGCATTGTTTTGGGAGTGTTGTCCCTGTTTCCCTCTTCTCTTTGGATGAGTGGAGACCAGGATGCTGCACAGGGGACGTGGGTCTCATTTTTTATGATGGGGCATCACAAAGCATATATTTCAAGGGATTTGGACTAAGGTAATGTCAGCCTTGATGTAGCCTAACAAAGGCCAAAGAGAACCACTGAAATACACAAAATCAAAAAGTTGATAACAAAGATCCATTGTTTCTTATCAAAGGTGCATAATGTACAATTTTATGAAAATATAAAAGATATTATGGTAACTTCTAGACAGAGTGCCAGGAAATCCTCTTTAAAAAAAGATAAGAAAGAAAAGAGCCACACCTAATTTACTATTACTTCAAAATATCCACTGATTTGTATGATAAACACTAAAATAGACTGATTATACTTCTGGCTAAGTGCCAAGCCATTCTTCTGTGAACCCGAAGATAAAGGACCTTCATTGTTCTGTTTGTTATCTTTGCCAATTCCTGTCAGACTGGTCCTCAGCAATTACGTAGGCTTCTGCCATTTATCAAAAGTCTGAAGCTTGAAAGTCTCTCTCTGCTTCTCTAAAATATCAGTTAACTAGTTTAATGAATATACATTTGATTAAATTTCCAAGGTTCATATGTAATTGTAAACTTCCACTGTGTAGAGGAAATGTGTAAAACCTTGCCTTAAGAAAAATGATAAAATAAGCTATATTTATCTTTGGTGTAGCCATCTTCCCTGTACCTTGATTTGACAATGAATCCTTTAAAATTTCATTAAAATAAGAATTTTCTATTATTAAAAGGAATTCAGATTTGGTGAAACATAACCTAACTAACTCCAGCAGATAGAGTTAGTGATAACGCCATGAAATTATATAATATTGAAGCAAAAAGGGATCTCATTTCATTCAGGAATAAATTCTCATAGAATTCTTATTCGAGCTTTCATCCTCTAGAGATGAAGATTTCATTATGTCTTTGGTTTTCTTTCCACCATTTATCTTCTATACTATGCAGGGTCCTGAAGTTCTTTCGCTGAAATTTCTTCTTGCATTTTAATCACAAGATTGTCGAGTTCTGTCCTTTTTAGAAATGGGAACTATTTCGTCAGACTCTAAATCTGTTAAACCAGGGCTTCTTAACCTTTTTTGTTTGACAGACCCCTTTGCGAGTCAGGTGAAAACCACAGACCCCTTACTCAGTCCATACTATACTGTGTATTATTTAATAAATATATCACACCCGTATCAACACGTTCCCACAAGAATAACGTTGCTTTTTTAAAATTTTCTATTCAAGCTCACGGACCCCCTGAAATCTTTCCACAGACCCCTTGAGGGTTTGTGGACCCCTGGTTAAGAACCCCTGTGTTAATCTGCGTTTTTTCCCCAAATTCCAAATGTGGGCTAATGAAATAATGAGTAAGTCTTCTTTTGGTTTGGGTATGTGAATATATTAAAGACTAGACTGCAAAGGAGACCATTGAAAGTAGGAAGACAAAGACATAAAGCTTCCATTCAGTTCCTATATTCACTTTGGGAAGATATTCGGAAAAATATAAACATTAGAAATAGAAGGGGGA
>JAQZBX010073140.1:0-14963 GCA_029593785.1 Cabassous unicinctus | reverse complement strand
ATTTACCCAGCAGACAGCTCTCTTCATCCAACTGTTCACCATTGCCCTAAAGTGTTGCTATGCCTTTAATTCTTAGCTTACTGAAGTCCTGACAAGGGCATGGTTGAGGAGCTGCCAGCCTAGCCAGGAAAAAAACAAAAAACAAACTGTTGCACAGCTCCCAGACCCTGGGATCTCAGTTCTTTATTCAACTGCCACAACCTGTGCTGGGCTTCCTGATGTGGGCAGGTTGAAATGTGCTTGTGGGGCACCCATGACTCATATGTTTGAGCACCTCATGCTGTCATTCAGTTCCCTATGACCCTATTAAAAAATGCCTTGAACAAAAGGTGTTCAAATAGCACCTAACTTCCATTCCTGCCTGGGGCAGGATTGGAGCTGGGACCACCACTGTCCTCCAAAGTGAATGGGGTGTATCTGCCTGCACTGTCCTAAGAGAGTGTTCAGACCACACCCTGCTTCTTCTCCTGTCTGGGGTACATTGGAGCAGTTCCACTGCTTTCCTCTGAAGCAGGCAGTATGAGCCTGCCCACTCTGTCCCAAGAAAATGATCAAACTTCACCAAAGTTCCACTCCTGCCAGGTGCAGGGTACCCAGCAGTGGCCACCAGCAGCTCTCCAATCTGGGCATGCTGAACCTGATCCCTACTGTCCTGGGAGTCTAGCATGCTTTTCAATCAATCCCACTTCCACTCCTGAGGTGGGGGTGGTGGGGGTGGAATTAAAACAAAGGCTGCCTTTGTGACTCGGGGAGGGGGTTAAATTTCAGCTATGGTCAGAATTGGAATCCAACTAGCTGAATTTGCTAATCAATAGCCGTAGTCAGTACCAGGCTGCTTCCCCTCCCCTGTTTTTGAGAAAGGGAGCTTCTATTTCCAGCCAGGGAATGGCTACCAAGATGGCATGCCATGCCAGTTTGGGATGGGCACCAGCCTATGCACCGTGGAGGGATCTACTCACAAATCTTCTCTGCAGATTGTCAGTTTCTTCCTTCCACTCTTCCTTGGATGGTGTACAGTGTTCTTTTGTTCTCTGGAGTCCCCTAAACAGTTGATCCAGACAGATCCTAACTGCCCTTTGGGATGAGCTGAATCTTAGAGTTCCCTCACTGTTGCCATCTTGGATCCATCCTGCATTTTGAATTGATTTGGTGTGAGGTAGGGGTTCACTGTCTTTTCTTTTCAAATGGAGATCCTGTTTTTCCAGCACCACTTGTTGAAGAGACTATTCTTTCCCAATTGACTTTTGTCAAAAATCAGTTGGCCGTAAATGTGAGGGTTGATTTCTGAGCCCTCAGTTTAGCTCCTTTGGTCTATATGTTGATCCTGTGCCCGTACCATGCTGTTTTGATTACTGTGATTTTGCAGTAAGTTTTAAGATTGGGAAATATGAGTCCTCTAACTTGATTTTTCTTTTTCAGGATGGCTTTATAATTTGGTGTTCCTTCCCCTTCCATATACATTTGATGATTGGCTTTTCCATTTCTTCAAAGAAGTTTGTTGGAATTTTGATTGGGATTGCATTGAATTTATAAATTGCTTTGGGTAATATTGAACTTAAGGATATTTAGTCTTCTATTCCGTGAACATGGAATATTCTTCCATTTATTTAGGTCTTCCTTAATTTCTTTTAACAGAGTTTTATAGTTTCCTGTGTACATTTTCTTTATCTACTTGGTTAGATTTATCCTCGTGAGACATCCATAAATGTAATGTCTGGAATGACCTCCTGACTCACTTTGAAATCTCTTAACCATAAATACTTAATTGTATTTAATATTTTCCCTTTTCGTTCAAGGTCTTTTCCCAAATGCATCACTAGTTGGTGCTTGGTAATAATCCCACAGTACCAGGGAGACTCCTCCCCGGGAGTCATGTCCCATGCCAGAGGGTAGGTAGTGTGTTTATATGCTGAGCTTGGCTTAGAGAGAGGACACATTTGAGCAACAAGGAAACTTTCAGGAGGTAACACTTAGGCACTAGGCTAAGTTTCAATTTCACAAGAACAAGGTTCCTAAGTACAACCATCAATATCAAGGACCTAGCATAATGATCTGTCCTCTACACTAGGCACTGCCCACATACTTGGGGGATTCTTGCTGCTCTATTAGAGAATGTAGTAGGACTTGCCAGGATCAGAATTCAATATTCTTTCAATTATTGTATGTACTGAGACAATACTCCATGATCACTTGAACATATTCATATGCTATAAAGGCATGCCCATTGGGAGGTTTTTTGATGACTGATTCAATCTCTTTACTAGTAATTGGTTTGCTGAGATCTTCTCTTTCTTCTTGAGTCAAAGTAAATAGTTTGTGTGTTTCTAAGAATTTGTCCCTTTCATATAAGTTATGTAATTTATTGGCATATAGCTTTTCATAGTATCCACTTATAGTCCTTTTTGTTTTAGCAGGTTTGGTAATAATGCCCCCTTTTCATTTCTGATTTTAATTATTTATATCCTCTCTCTTTTTCTTTTTCAATCCAGCTAATGGTTTGTCAATTTTATTGATCTTTTCAATGAACCAATTTTTGGTTTTGTTGATTCTTTCTGTTGATTTCTTTGTTTTGTTTTGTTTTCTGTTTTATTTATCTCCACTATAATCTTTGTTATTTCATTCCTTCTGCTTGCTTTAGGCTTAGTTCACTCTTATTTTTCTAGTTTTTTTCAGTTTTGAAGTTAGGTCTTTCATTTAAAATCTTTTTCCCTTTTTAATATAAGCATTTAGAGCTATAAGTTACCCTCTCAGCATTGCCTTTACTGCATCCCATATGTTTTGATATGTTGTGTTTTCATTTTCATTCACCCCAAGATATTTCCTAATTTTGCTTCCTGTTTCCTCTTTAAGCGATTGGTTGTTCAAGAGTATGTTGTTTATTTGCCATATATTTGAGAATTCCCTTTCTCCCTATGTTATTGATTTCTACCTTCATCCCATTGTTGTTAGAGAAAATATATTGTATCATTTCAATATTTTTTAATTTATTGAAACTTGTTTTGTGACCCAACATATGATCTATCATGAAGAATGATCCAGATCCACTTGAGAATAATATATATTTTACTTTCATTGGGTATAGTTTTCTATATATTTCTGTTAGGTCTACTTGCTATATGTATCATTCAAGTCCTGTACTTCCTTGTTGATTTTCTGACCTTCTGACAAGATGTTCTATCCTTTATTGAGATTGATGTGTTAAAGTCTTCTATTAATGTGGAACCATCTTCTTCTCCCTTCAAATCTTTCAGTGTTTGCTTCATATATTTTGGGGCTCTGCTGTTAGGTGCATATATATTTATAATTGTTACATCTTCCTGTTGAATTGTCCCCTTTATCAGTATGTAATGACCATATTTGTCCTTCATAACTGTTTTTTTTTTCCATTAAAAAAATTTTTTTTTATATTTTAAAAGATACTTAGATTACATAAATGTTACACAAAAATTACAGGGATTCCCATGTTCCCCACCTCCCACACCTCCCAGAACCTCCCGCATAAACATCTTTCATTAGTGTGGCACATCACCTGCAATGGATAATCACATCCTGGGGCTTTGCCACTAAGCACTTCATAACTGTTTTTCACTTAAAGTTTATTTTATCTGATATTGGTATAGCCACTCCAGCTCTCTTTTGGTTAGTACTTGTATGGTGTATTTTTTCCCTCCCTAAGCATCAACCTTTTTGTATCATTGACTTTAAGTTGAGTCTCAGGCAGATGGCATATAGTTAGGTCATGCTTTTTTATCCATTCTGCCAATCTCTACCTCTTGACTGGAGAGTTTAATACATTTACATTTAAAGTCACTACTGATAATACAGATCTTCTGCCATTTTGTTATTTAGCCTTTGTAAGTCATATGCCTTTCTCATCCCTTACTTCACTTAAAGCCTTCTTATATATTTATTTGCTTCCTTGTGTTGTATCATATTGAGTGCCATATCATTTCTATATGGAATTATATTTCATGTTTTCCTTGTGGTTATCATGGCATTAAAATTTAACATCCTAAATATATAACTGTTAAACTTAACTTTAACAGCATGTGCATATACTTTTCCTAAAATCCTCTCCCCAACCATTTTTTTGTACTTGCTTCCACTTATAACTTTGTACATTGTATGTCTAAAAACCTAGACTTATCATTACTTTTTATGCATTTGCATTTTAGCATCTGTAGGAAATAAAAAGTAGAGTTACACACCAAACAATATAATACAACAATACCAGCATTTATCACTGTCCAAAATAGTTACCTTTACCACAGGTCTTTATTTCTTTATGTTACTTTGAATCACTGTATAGTGTCCTTTCATTTCAGTCTGAAGAACTCCCTTTAGCATTGCTTGTGCATGTCTAGTGATGATGAACTCCCTCACCTTTTGATTATCTGGGAATGTCTTAATCTCTCCCTCATTTTTGAAAGAGAGTCTTGCTGGATATAAAATTCTTGGCTGGCAGTTATTTTCTTTCAGCTCTTTAAGTATTCTAACCCACTGACCTTCTTGCCTTCATGGTTTTTAATGAGATATTGGCACTCAAACTAATTTGGACTCCCTTGTACATAACATGTTGCTTTTCTTTCGCAGTTTTCAGAACTTTCTCCTTGTCTCTTTGTATTCAATAGTGTAATGAATATATGATGGAATGTATTTTTCTTCATGTTTATCCTGTTTGGTGATCTCTGATCTTCTTGGATATGCATATTCATGTCTTTTGATAAGTCTTGGAAGTTCTCTGTCATTATTTCTTTGACTATTCCTTTTGCCCCTTTCTCTCTCTCTTCTCCTTCTGGGACTCCCATAACATTTATATTGTGGTATGCTTGATGGTGTCCCAGAGGTATCTTAAGCTATTTTCACTTTCAATATTTCTGTTTTCTATCTGCTCCTCAATCCCATTTATTTCATGTGTCTTGTCTTTAAGTTCACTGATTCTTACTTCTGTCAGCTCTAATCTCCTGTTGAAACTCTCTAGGGCATTTTTCATTTCAGTTGTTTTGGTCTTCAACTCCTGTAGTTCTCTTTGGTTCTTTTTTAAAATTTCTATCACTTCACTTAGACACTCATAGTATTCATTCATTGCTTTCCTTATATCCTTTAGTTCTTTCTATGTATTTTCCTTCATCTCCTTGAGCATTTTTAAGTTCATTTCTTTAAAGGCTTTGCTTAGTATGTCTACATTCATGTCTTTGAAATTGGTGTTTTCTGGTTCTTTTTTTGTTCTCTTCCATAGGATAAGCCATCATTTCCTGTTACTTTGTTTGTCTTGCACTCTTTTTGCATGCTGTACATTTTAATATTTTAAAATGAGGCCTCTGGAATTTACTCTCTGGGATGACTGTTTCTTGCTTTTGAAAGCAAAAGAGAGATTTTCTTGAGCTTCAGTACTCCTATCAGGAAGGTCTGCCCAAATTGAAAGCAGTGTGCAGGGTTTTCCCTGTCTTTGTGTGCTTCTGTCTTGTCTTGAACTTTTTATTGTTAGTTGTTTTAGAGTTTTCCTGTTTATAGGAGTTTGGTTGTCCTCTGTTCCTGAGGTGAGAGACCTCCCCCTCCCAGGAGTTTAATGCCAGCAGGCCTTTGCCCCAGACAGTCTGCCTCTACAGTTTTTTGTACTTCTTTCATTGTCTCAAGCTACTTTTGCATGGAGGGAAAGTTCTGGGAGGAGTGGCACTCCACAAAGGCTTCTCCAAGTTGGTCTTTCCCAGCCCAAACAGAGCCAGAGACCCAAGAAAGGACACATATTAACTCCAAAGTGCCCTGGGTAGGGCATCAGGAAGGGTGCCAAGAAGTTCTCTGATGGCTTTCCAAAGCTGAGCTTTCCACTGCTTTTGTCCAGGGTGGGTTGAAACAGTATGTGTCCTCAAAGCCAGGACCCAGGGATCCAAATTCACTAATTAAAAGCCATGATCAGTGAGCTGCTGTGCACACCCTTGTTCTTAGGGAAGATATTTTTTTCTGTCCCTTTCTGTCTGCAGCAGCTAGCCAAGGACTGGACTCTGTGGTAGCCTGCTGCAAGAGTGGGGTATGGTTGTCTGTAGTTGCTGCACAGAGAGAGCAATTTACTGTCTTTTACTGTGGTTTGTCAGCCTTTTCTTCTTGCTCTTCCCTGGATGCTATTCAGTGTTCTTCTGGCCACTGGAGTTTCAAAATTGTTGTTTCACATAGTTCTTGCCTGTTTAATAGCTGTTTTGGTGAAGGACCTGAGCCCTAGAGCTCCCCACTCCATCATCTTCCTTGCTGCTCTGCACCTCTAATCTTTGCCAACTATCCTGTCACTAGATACTATTGTCTCAATTGAGACTTAGACAGGGTGGAGAAACTCATTGGAGTTTCTTAATACTTCCTGGAAAAACAAGTAAAACTTATTCTGGAATTGGAGACTCAGCCTTTCATATGTAAAAACAATATTTTTAAATATAAAATTTAGAGGTGAACCTAGAAATAGTATTTAGTACCTTTAAAAACAGGGTTAATTTTCAAGATCTAGCTTTCTGACTATGAAAGCTTGTTATTCTTTTAAATAGATCAGCTTTTCAGTGAGAGCTGATTTTAGACACAGTATAACGTTTTTCAACTTTTTAACAGTGTGTTTTCAACATTGATTTTCAAATTAGTTCATCTTAATTATAGAAGATTCAGTACACTAACTCTAATCTTTTCATTAACTGCTTAGACAAAAATCTCCAAATGTCTTTGGCAAAATCCATACTCAGTGGTGATGATGTGATATGAAATTTCAATTTTTTTGCCATGCTGGGTCATGATTCTCCCATAAGGGCATTTGTTGTCCTGTGTAGGATTATTAAAGGCCAGCAGTATACTTAGACCTGTACAAGGCATCATGTAAAGTCAAACAATTACAATAAAAGTCACATACTGTGACTTAATTTGGCTTTGTCCTAAAATCTAATAATTCTGAAGAAAAGAAATGAAGATCACTTTTTTCTGAAGTTTTTATTAATAAATATGTTGAATAGCTTGCAGCTTACAAAACACTTTCATGCATGTGTATATATATATGTATATTTGTATGTGTGTATATGTATATTTACACATGCATATATTTATAAAATCTTACTTGGTTCTTAAGAGAACCCCATGAGGTAGGTATTTTTTGACATAGGTATTATAAAGAAATTAAGATTCAGATAAGTTAAGTGTTTTATCTAAGACTGGAGTAGTCATTAATGGTAACGATGTGATTCATACCCACATCACTACATTTTACATTTGATAATGCTAATATATAGTTCTTCTTTAATAGTATGTACATTTTTAATATAGTCTCATTTACATATGTTGAAATATAGTAACAATTTATATTTGTTTAATCATAAATAGAAATACTTAAATACTGTTTGGTATAATGTAGTCAGTGAAATATGACATGCTACTTATATGCATATTTCAGTACACATAGCACATATGATGCAATCATAAGTAAGCATGAAGAAAGTCAAATAAGCTAGTGAATAATTATTTGTGAAATATATTGCTATTCTTAACCCCAAAATGCCATTTTTTGTATTAAAATCTTATATCTAATTATAAAATAACAGAATACTACTTTTATGGAGACCTTTTATCACCTACTTGAACATTTACTGTTTATAAATACTCTAGAGTTTTCCCCCAAATTGTAAGAAGAATTTGGAACCAATATTCATATTGTGATTCTTACCTAAATTGTTTGGTATATGCATTACCCTGTAATGGGTGCTATGAGGGTGTAGATATATGATACCATTTGTAACACATTTATAATACAGGTGGACAGACAAGGCATATAAGAATGTTAAATATTGTTATAAGAGAAATGGTGGGTTATCACTATGGTTAGGAACCTAATAATAGGTAAACTGCAAGGGTAAGCTGTATCTTAGGAGGTAATATAAGAAAGTCCACAACCATGTACATTGACAGGAGAGAAACCTATAAGTAGATGCTGGAAGATGCCTTGATAGATTGGTAGAACATTAAAATAGAGAGTAGCCATGGAGCGAGCAATGGATTTTTAGCCCATAGACTGGTGAATTACCTGGGTACAGGTATTTGGGAAGGCAGGAAGGTGTGCCAGCATTAATTTGTCTGGGTATATCCCTTTTATCTTCTGGCAAACAGTAATTGGATTATAAATTGTGGAGGAGCTTCATGAACACTAACTTTATAGGAATTCACTGATACATGCTCTGCCAAATAAATAAGGAGAGACATAAAGATAACAGTTTAAAGTTTCTGTGTGTGTATGTGTGTGTGTAGCAGATGTATGGCTTTCTATGTGTATACTCTGTGTGTGCTGTATTAACATGTAAGGCTTTAGGCAGAGTTTTCCTCATAATGATTGCAGCTACCATATGCCCATTTTATTGTTAGTCTTCCAATAAATAAAGACTCGTTTGAAAAAAATCCCCATTAATGAAAACATATAATGTGCTCACAGCTGACAGCTGTCACTGAATGTGGCATATAAAGGTGCTAGAGAGGACAATGCTCTTTACATCATGTGTGTTGAGAAGAGTTCACATACACCTCACTCTTTCTTTTGCCTATGGAGAGGCCATGAATTTAAAGACACTCTGGGATAGACTAACTCTTCAAAATTGCAGGCAATTGTGGAAAGGCTCATCAGAACGCCTGCATGACCACTGTTTTTTTCTCTTCTTCAAGATTATGACTTTTGATATGTGATAACAACCACAACTTATCACTGCTTCTCAAAAAAGACTATAGATGAAATATATGCATCTATTAAAATAATTTATATAATAAACATTAAGGTATAAAAAATTTTCCAGAACTTGAGAAAATATTTAAAAAGTCACAGATGAGAGAAGAGAGCTACCTAATTGTAATATAGCTAGTATGCCCTACACATTAAATCATATCCTGAGATCCTAGAAGACATTTAATCCAGCAATAATATTTCTTGAGATTCTACAATAGGCAGGCAATATTGTGGCAAATAGGCAAGTCAATGTTTCCAAGAGAGCTGTTTTCCTTCATCTCAAGGGATTTATATTTTAATGCAACAAGAAGACAAACAAACACACATGAAAACTTAAATAATTTCATGTAATCATATGTGCTATAAAAATGATAAATTAGGGTAGTGTGACAGAGTGACTGGATGATAACTTGGACTAGAATGGTCAGGAAAAAGAATACTTGAATAAGTGACTAGAAGGGATCCCTGAAAATGTTATCTTCCATTGAATGCATCCAATTATCCCTCCAGACTCTTCTTCAAATTTCCAGGGTCTTGGACCTCATTTACTTTGGGGGCCAGCCATTGAAGGGCTGAGAAAAACATTCCAGGCCATGAGAAGGGTAAGTGCAAATGCCCTGAGGCATGAATGGGCTTGATGTATTCTAGAAACGTGAAGATGGTTCATGCAGCCAAAGAATTAGGATAATGGATTTCAATATGATATAAAGTCAGGAAATCTTACGGAAGTCCAATAAACACAGCTTTACAGCCTTAGAAAAGAATTTAGAGTTTATTCTAATTCCAAAGTGGAGTCATTAGTGTATTTAAAGCAGGGAAATTATACAATCTGATGTGTGTGTGTTTTAAAAATCATTCTGACGAATGCTTTAGCCTTGACAGATGAAGTTGGCATGGATCAGGACATGAAGTGAGTGGACGTGGGGCATGCTTTAGTGATAAAGAAAGCACACTTAGGCTCAGTCCAAGTAGCACAGTATCAGAGAAGTCTTCCCTGACCACTCTATAACAACATTTTACCTTCTCTCTGAGTTACTCTCTCTCATAGGACTAATCCAATTTTATCATAGCGTTATGTGAACTTAACTTTTTAAAATTTGTTTATTTGTATTCATTAGGATATAAAGAACATGAGTGCTAGGAACTTGCCTGTCTTATTCACATCTCTGTCTACAGTATACAGAACACTGCCTGACATACAGTAGGTGCTTATCAAAAAAAATGAGTGAATGGATGAATGACTATAACTTGTACACAATACTTCTTGTTTTATACCTTGGGCCACATAGAACAATTCAATTCCTATTCAATAAGAAAACCTCTCAAATGTGTGAATGTGTTTCTGTTGTACCGTTGATTTTCTCTTCTCAAAGCTAATTATTTTATTTCCTTAAAGTATTCCTCTTATTACTTTAAAGTGTCCTAAATAGCTAAGTTGTTTGATTTGTAGAATGCAAATATTATATGGGCATCTATGCATTTGTACACAGAGATGTATAAATTGGATAAGATTAAATTATTAATAGCTTCTGATATTGCTTATGTTCTTTTTCTCTACTGTTTTCCCTTGCCACGTTTAATCAGCTCATTTCAGTACTGCCCATCTTATATAATTGTTTTGATGGACAAGAGAGTTATCATGACAGATCAAAAATAAGCTGTAAATAAAATAAGAGATTTGGTGACCGTCTACTAAGTCTAGATACATAAGTAAGACACATTCCTTAAGCTTAAGAGTCTTACATATTTGTGCATATAAAACACATGCATAAACATCATAAAAGTACCATGTAGTTTGGAGAATGGAAGAGTGTGAATGCTCTGTGGAAGTTTGCAGAGCAAAGTGATTTCTTCTGGTTGAGGAAACTTACAGTGGCATTTTAATTGGGCCTCTTAAGATGGGGAGAATTTTATCAGTTTCTAAGAACAGGAAGATTTCCCCAATATAGGAGAAAACTTGAGTAAAGGCATATGAATGAGAAAATCAAATACAATTGTGTTAGAATAACTCATTTTGACTGAAATGCAGGGATCAAAAGGAAGAGTTGAAAATAATTCTTGGGTACAGTTAAAGGCTAGACAATTGTGGACTGTGAAAGTTATTATTGGGCAATGAGATGTCACTGAAGGCTTGGAACTAGGGCATAACATGTGCTCTAGGAAATGTTATTCCAGTAATATAAACTGGATAGAGGGAGGAGCACTAGACATGTTTGGTGAAGAATCTGTTTAAGGCTCTATTTAAATAGTGTATGGCTAGAAATAATAAGAGATAGAAAATAAGGAAAAGATATGAGAGGCATAACAGATAGAGGGAAAATAACTTAGCAGTTAGTCATGGGGATAAAGAAAGGGAAGAAGTCAGCTCTGTGTGGTAGAGACTAAATGCACTAAAGCTAAGAATGCATTCTGGAACACCATATGGATGATACAAAGCAAATTTCTTCAAATTCTTCATGTATACACTAGAAGTAGTGATTCATAGGTTGTGAGATTAAATGAAATATTACACATGAAATGTATTGGTTAATCACCAAACTATAAGCAAATATAAATTATTATTATAGGCTTTATTATGAAATTTCAAAGTAACATGGCTAGAAAAATAGTAACATTTCAATAACAGAGCTATGGAGATCAAAAGAAGGAAAGATGAAGGGAGAAGTTGATGAGTTTAACTTCAGAAATATTAAGATACCGTATCAGTTACATCCCAGGAGGAAAAAAAAAATGGGGTAGTTTAAGAAAGGCCTGTTTAGAAATAATAAGTGTATAGGCAGGATATAGGAGAACTATAAGGGATAGCATAGGAACCCTTTTGATTCTACCCCTCAGCCTGAATGGACAAGGTGAGGAAAAGATGGAATAAGAGAAAGTACTGAATAACTAAGCAGCCTTGAAATTAGCTGTGACCTTCTGTCAAGAGCCAAACCCAGCCCAACGCAAATTTCCAGGGAGTCAACCAAGGGAACAAAAATCAGCTACCACTCTTCTTTGTTTGTTAATCAGCTGGGATTCCCCATTGGCGAACCAATTGGAAGTCAAAGAGCGTGGGATCAGCTGAGGTAAGCCACATATGTCAGCTACCTGGACCAGAGAGCAGATAGACAGGGTGGGGAATAAACCTGGATAAAGGAAGATACCTGGCATAGAAGCTGTGTTAGTCCACCAAAGGGGTGCTGATGCAAAGTACCAGAAATATGTTGGCTTTTATAAAGGGCATTTATTTGGGGTAAAAGCTTATAGTCCCAAGGCTGCAGAAAGTCCAACCCAAGGTACCATAAGGGTACTTTCTCACCAAAGTCAACTGCCATGTGTTGAAGCAAGATGGGGGGGTTATCTCTGCCAGGTTTCAAACATTCCCTCTGGGCTTCCTCTTGAGGCTCTATGGGCCCAGCTTCTTCCTAACTCAGCTGTAGACTGGCATAGTGCTTGTCTCTCAGGGCTTCCTGTATCAGCCTTGGTTCACTTCCCAAGGTCAAACTGTAAGCTATCAGGGAAATGGTCCATCTCTCCATTAGCTGTTTGAGACTTCTCCTTTCTGTCACATGGCAGGATCAAAAATGACAAGTTCTATCTTCTGTGTGTTTTCTTGAGTAAGTGTCCAGTTTATATCAGACCCAGCAAAAGGGCGAGGACTCAACCTGAGTCATGCCTTAGTGACATGGTGGAATCAAAGCCCTAATCTTAACAGGCAATCTAATCAAAGACATCTCAGCTGAATTTAATGCAATCAAAGGGTATAACACCCAGTGGAATAGATCAGTTTACAAACATAATCTTTCTTTTAGGGTTTTGTAAAATAATCTCAAACTGCCACAGAAGCCAAAAGACAGATTTAATAGATGAATAGAAATACAATTCTTTAGACAAAATTTAAGAGTTTGTTAGTGCTAATAACACTGAGAGTTAAATAACCAGACACTCTTCACTAATACCCTAGACATTCTGAAAAAATAATGGAAGCTTCTTTGGAGAACCTGTGGATGATTACAGGCATTGTACATGTAATGAAATTTGTATAGATTCACATTAAAGTAATTTTGAAACTAGTTCCTCATGTATTTGACTAGAAGAGGGTACAATGTGTGCTTGACAAATGGGAAAGAATTGTTGATTTTTATGTACTATATGCCAGGGTATTGCCTGAGGAAAAGAACATATTAGTAAAACAGATGTGAAAGCAGACCAAAAATAAAGTTCTCTACTTAATTATAATGCTGCATCAAAGAGCTAAACATACCTTGTGTCTAACAATAATGTGATCCTTCTTAATTTAGAAGTCATGGCAGTTCAAATTAGTGAACTTGCATGGGAAAACATCTAACATGAAAACATGTAAATAGATGGGGATATCTGGATGGGAATATCTTTGCTTTCTATAAATCTAAGCATTTAGACATATAAGTTTGATATAAAAAGAAGTGTTATTTTAATATGTCATATATCCTTCAAAACTCAAAAATACAAAACCCAACATTTTAATAAGGATATATGAATTTGATATATATTATCAGTATATTCAGGCCCCATTGTAAGAAATTTAAAAAAACAAAACTGTTGCTCAGGCAGATGTTTCCTTTATGTAGTCACTCTAATTCTGAATTACTCTACTAGATCTCTTAGTAGATTTCTGAATATTAGCATAGAGATAAATTTCATCAGTAACACACTGAATCTCTTGGCTTCCAGGCATTTGGAACACTCTCAAATTTATTTTTTTTTCACTAATGTCATCATTTTCCTTCTCTAGTTATTATCTGTTCATTTGTTATCTCTTGTTCTATTCCATGGACTTCCACAATCTTATTAACTTAAAAATATGAGTACACAGTATAGAGATAAAAGGGGACCAATTCTATATTATTTTCTTTCTACATTACTGTGGAGTCCCTTCAAAATGTTGCAAATCATTAGGACTTAATATTCTGAATAGTGATTCTCTAAGACTGATCAAACAACAATGATGAAACCAATGTATAATTTACCTTTCTTAAAATGCCATAATTTCCATACCTATAATTTCTTAGATATTCTCTGAGAAGACTTAATATATTTGTAGACCCTGACAATTTGGAATCAAGACAGAGATATATATAAATATATGGCCACATTTGTAGTACAGTTCCTGGAACATAACAGACAAAGATTGAGTGTCTATTGAGTGTCATATATCATTATGCATGTTATTATATAACATTGTAAATAGCACATTTTTATTATCTCAAATATTTCTAAGAAAACTGCAGGATAGATAATTCTTTTGTATTATAGGAAAAAAAAACCAAAAGAGACTCAAGTAAGTTAAGTTACATTCCTAAATTTCTCAAAGGTTCAAATATTTTAAAATCTAGAATATTTTCAGAGGTTATCCAGAGTTAGCAAAGTATTTGAGAGTCTCTGGTGCTTGCTGTAGCTGTGATGAAATGTAGTTCTTCTATTTACATTACAGCAATATTTTTCTCTTATTATTCCTCTTTTTAACTCATAATTTTTAAGCTACTGTTTTACTCTGCACTTCTAGGATGTAGCATTTGCCTAACTTTCAATTTCATTTATTTTCCTTTGACAAAGAAAAGAAGTAGTAAGATATAATATCAAAACATTTTCCTAGCTCAATAATGAATCCTTACGAATTAATATCAATCCTGTAATCGATAGTTCCTAAAGTAAAATTATTTATATTCTATTATTTTCTACATTAAAAAAATGACCTTCTTTTTGGTTTCCTTTCTCCTCATTATTTTGAGAATATGGAATCAAGTTTTCCTCAGTTGATCCTTCATTTGTGTTACCAATTTTGCATTTAAAAATCATATTGGGGGGAGTAGATATCGCTCAAGTTGTTGAGCACCTGCTTCCCACATGGGAGATCCTGGGTTGGGTTCCTGATGCCCTCTAAAAACAGAAACAAACAACAAACAAAAAAATAAATAAAAGCCTACTGAGGGGAGCTGATCTGACTCAGTGGTTGAGTGCCAGCTTCCCACATATGAGGTCCTGGGTTTAATGCCCGGCCCCAGTACCTTGGGGAAAAAAAAAATCTAATGGAAGCAAATGGTTGCTGTATATCGTTAAGAATGAAAAGGTACACAGCATAAATACATTTACTTCCCTGGGTCCAGATATTTAACTTCAGGTAATCCCTTAAAAAAAAATTGAAAAAGCCAAAAAGAACTATATGAAATGAAAAATCAAACAATCACTGTCTGGGAATAGTTTTTAATCTTGA